>JAOEHV020389109.1:0-10801 GCA_025447995.2 Isaurus tuberculatus | reverse complement strand
CTAGTGGAGGTTGGGAAAATATGTTGGCTGTTTCCGGATCTGACTGCAAAATTTTGAAATTACGAAGAATAATGTTTGTTGCCGCTAAATTGTTAGGGTGATAAGTGAGAATGAACGGAATTCTCTCTTCGCTGTTTGATTGATGTTTATTAAGTTTGTAACTTACTGTACCCTGGTGGCGTCGGGGCGTTGTGTAAGTTATTTAATTTACTTTATTCAATAAAGACTACTACTACTATTACTACTACTACTACTATTACTACTACTACTACTACTACTGCTGCTGCTGCTATATTAATACTACTACTAGTACATATACTGCTACAAATTTATTTTAAAATTCCATAATTTGATAATCAGATTTTGTTACTGCTAATGCTCTCGCATATCAAGATTCCGACCCCATTAAGCTTAAAACAGGGTATTTTAAAGTCTGAAATGGCACTTTTAGAGCAGGTTTGAGTGCAAGTTCAAGTTTTAAAAACATCAATTTTTTATTCTATAAACAAAACTCAATTATTTTTTACTTACGTCCTGGAAGTTGGGGACGTAAGTGCTTGTAGTTGTTACTGATCAGATTTTTAAAGTGTACATGTATTAACCAACTAACCGTAAATCTATCGCATAGTATAGCAACTGTTTTTATTCAATTGTATAAAAACTGGAAAGTTTTGATAAATAGGGAGATTCCATCAAAACCAGGAAAATTGGAGTGCTAACCGCCGCCTGGTTAGCCTAGTTGGTAAGGTGCCAGTCTATCGTGCGGGAGATTCGTAGGTCCAGTCTCTCGACCCTTAAAAGAACCCGCGCACTAATCGAAAAGAGTAGGGTAGTGATCCCGGTGTTGTGGTCTGTTTCTTCCACTGAGGGCACTTCTTATCGGCTGCCAGTTGCGCCTTAACATGTGAGCCGTTCAAGCGGACTTTCTAAGACCCAACTGTCAAACCCTGTAATCAACTTGTAAAGCGCTTAGAACAGCGATGACTAAGCGCTATATAAATGCTGATTTATTATTATTATTATTATTATTATTATTATTATTATTATTATTATTATTACTGTTTATTACTGTTTATTACTGTTACAATGATAATGATAAAGAAAAAAATCAAATTATAGTTACAATCCACAGTCCGTCAAAGGGAATCACTTGGTGGAATTCCTTTATAAGTACATCCCAATAACTATGGATTTTATCGTTGAAAAAATCGGGAAAAGCAGCATACTGACGATACAGCTGCAAAAAAGAAAAGTATTTATTATGAAGGAGTCAGCTGCTAGAACAAAATCGTAAATCCTGTAGGCTACCAAAACAAGGTTATTATCATTTTTATGTACCGTTCAATGGCTTCACTGAGTTATAGCCCTGATAAACCCATGACATAGATAAATGCTTATTCAAATTTCTATTTTCCCTTCCTCTCTGGGTATCAAAGAACTTAAACTACTCCTCCCCCTGTAAGAGTATAAAATGTGTATATAAAAAATTCAGATTGTTTCAGGAATATTTATAACAAGGCTAGGGTTTCTGTTGTTGGCATGGTAACGGCTTGGAAAATACTTTTGCCGCACTTAGAACTTAAGTGACAATTGTCGATATTGAATGTTGCGTGGTGATCTTGTAATTAGTAAAACAACTATAATTATTTGTGTATTCATTACAGCCGTATCATATCATCAACGTATCAATACTAACCCTCGTTTGCTCGTCCCACGGCAAGCTTCTATTCTGGGTCATGTTTTCAAAGGTAGGCCAGACCTTCCAAAGACAAGGAAAAGAAAATAATCATAAACAACTAAAACGATGTACAAATACGATGAATTTACAACAAAAACTAAACTGACAAAGTGGTACATACAGAGTATATTTAACAATTATTCTAGGAGCGCACGTTGGATATGAGATGGTAAATAGCCAAGAGTCAGATCTAAATCATCTCATATCCAACAAGGGCGAATGGAATAATTGTTTTATTGAATTTCATGAGCTTTCCGAACCCTTCGATACCTGAAAATGACTGCCAAACTTTATTCAGTTCCATTTCAAACACTTTTAGCTTGGCAACACTTTACACAGTCAGTTTCCATATATAGTCATTCGGTATATGAGCTGATAACTGAGATTGAGTGAACCAATCAGAACACTAGAAACGCAATATTCGAGGTTAAAAATTTAATAACTATGTTTATACCTTTGTCTTTGCCTATACCTAAGCCTATGCCTGTGTCTTTGCCTGCCTATACCTATGTCTATATTTATGCCTGTACCTATGCTTGTGTCTGTGCCTACGTCTTTATCTATACCCAAGCCTATATCTATGCCTATTTTTATGCCTATGCCTGGACCTATACCTATGCATACGTCTTTGCCTATGCCTGTGCCTGGACCTATACCTATGCATACGTCTTTGCCTATGCCTGTGCCTGGACCTATACCTATGCATACGTCTTTGCCTATGCCTGTGCTTATGCCTATGCCTATGTTTATGCCTATGCCCATGTCTTTGCCTGCCTATAACTATGCCTATTTTTATGCCTATGCCTGTGCCAACGTCTTTGCCTATACCTATTCCTTTAACTATGCCTATGTTTTTGCCTGTACCTATGCCTACGTCTTTGGCAATGCCTATGCCTACGTCTTTGCCTATACCTATGCCTATAACTATGCCTATGTTAATGTCTATGCGACCCACGTCTTTGCCTATACCTATGCCTATAACTATGCCTATGTTAATGCCTATAACTATGCCTATGTTAATGCCTATGCGACCCACGTCTTTGCCTATACCTATTCCTTTAACTATATGCCTATGTTTTTGCCTGTACCTATGCCTACGTCTTTGGCAATGCCTATGCCTACGTCTTTGACTATACCTATGCCTATAACTATGCCTATGTTAATGCCTCCGCCTATGCCTATGTCCATATCAGTTTCCTAATCTACTTGCGGCGATGTTTCAACATTTCAATCTAGAGTTGATTAAACCAAGCGCTCTAACTCATACAGGTCGTTAGAATTCTAATGAAAATAAGTTCATAACTTCATTAGTGAGGGCGTATGTATTAGGGTTTTTTTACAATAGAAATATTTGTCTTTTTACTAAGGCAGACCTTGCCAAATAAGGTTTGACCGTTTTCGTCTTTCACCCAGATGTCAAGTTGATTGCCCAAAGTGTAAGGTCGGTACAGTTTGGTCTCATTTGCTCCTATTGCAGGATCCTGCCGATAAATAATTATAGTATCAAAACTGAAAGTCTAAAAAAAACAAGAAAAACAAATTGAATTTACTATTCTCATTTGTTTGGAACTGCAAAGCCGTACATATAGTCAGCACTTTTATGCCTAAATTACTGGAAAATTTATTAGACTTTTTAGAAAAAATCCTTTCTCCAAATATGAAAATAATCTTTAAAGAAAAATCTGCAACGTCCACAAATGACTGAAATGAAAAAGAATAGCTAGAAAATAAATTATTAGAGAAAGACCTAGGGTTTTTAAAGCAGAATATATAGTAACCGAGAAAGAATGCGTTTCTTGGCAAATTCCTACCAGAATAATGATGTAACGCATTCCATCTTTCTGTAGCTGTCTCACAAATGTTGGTAGTCCTGCATAGCTCACTGGATCATAGGTAAAATCAAGATTTCTAATCATGTAATCTATGTCACCATACTGAACATCCTGAAAAAAGTAAACACTTCATTGGTTGTTTTAGTAAACAAACTAGATAATACAAACAAACGCAGTTTTAAAGTATCAATTATGATGTTCTCGGCAAGCAAATGTAATCTAATTTGAGTGAGCCTGTTTCATTCCCTCCATATATGACAAACCATTATGGCATTTGGAAGCTTGAATTAATTATCTAACCCGAATTCAACAACCAAAAATCTAATTCCTTCCAATCACGAGATGGTAGCTACGTTAGCAACTAATGGTACAGAGAATCCATTCAATAAGATCTGGAAGTGTTCAAGGCTGAATTGAGTCAAACAAGCATTTAGGTTCTAGTCAAGTAACTTCCAGGTAGACTCAAGGGAGCCCAAATTCCTATTAATGACCATCTAGAATAAGAGAAAACTAATTTATGCAAATAGCTATACATGGGTCGTGAACTCTATGACCACGCAATGGAAAGTAAAAAAAAACTTCAACCCAATGATGAAAATAAAAATCTGCATTGATTATTACCAAAACCTCTACTACTTGATTCAGTTTGCCAAGTTTGTAAGAGCATCCAACAATAACATCACATTTCACTCACATTTCAAATCTGAAAAACAGCATAACCATACTGTATCTGGCAACACCTTTGCCTCTCTTATGCCTTCTACATGTTTTTTTGCAAAACTATTTTTGATTTTATCATCGATATAACCAATAATGGATCGGTTTGTGCACGTCTTTGTGTGTGTTTTTTGGGTTTTTTTAGGTGGGAGGAGGGGGGAGGGAGATAGGGGGGATTTGGGTGGTCAATAGGTTTTACAAAACCCCTTCCCACTCCGCGAGGTTTTATTTGATTTTTTTTTCTTATAGAACACTGAAACTATTTGCTCAATATAAGCTTCCTCCTTACTGTTAATTTTTATCTAATTAAGGGCTTTTAGAACCCAGTTTAAATTATAAAACCTTACATACTTTAATAAAAAAAACTCTAAAACAAAAGGCTTCAACATTTTTAGGAGCTATCATTAGTTTGCTATTCAAACCTGCGGAATATCGTATTTTCGCATACGTTCACGTAACTTCTCTACGGTATCCAAACTGTTATATCCCCATCGTGATAGCTGAAACCCAAGGGACCAATAGGGTGGCATGAAGGTCCGACCAACCGCCTATATAAAGATATAACAACAATAGTATCATTGTTCCAACAAACACACGTTGCCGTCTAACCATACCGCGTCTTTTAATATTGGAGTTCAAACTTAAAGCTACTTATTTTTTTCCCTTTAGTGAAATGAATGTGAAGTCTGTTGCAAGTACCTCTGTATATTGTTGAACGACCTCTTCAGGAGAGGGTCCAAGGAAGACATAGAAGTCAAGAAGTCCGCCAATCGTTCTGTAAGTCATGGCAGGTGTTGGTTGAAATGTTATATCTGCATTAAAAAACAAGAAGCATTTAAATTTCTTATTTCAAGATTTTATATCTACCGCGTTGAAAACAAATTGGTCATTTAGTGATAGAAAGAACAAAAATTTTAAACAATTAATGCAACTATCAATGAGCGTTTTTATGCTGAGACGTTAAAGTTTTCTGAGACGTTAAAGTCGTCTTCAGACGACATTAACGTCTAGTATAAAAACGGGAAATAAGACAGACGCATTTAACATCTGACGACTTTATGGTCTTTTGTTAAGTGCGTCTGAAAGACGCACTTGACAGACAACTTTAACGTCAAAGACGTTAAATGCGTCCAGCATAAAAACTGGACGCCATAAATCGGACGCATTTATGCCAAAATCTAGTTCTTCCTCGTTTATCGCCTGTAGACATCGCTTTCTCGATACATTTTTCTGCTCCAAAAACATTCGCCATTTCATGTCATTCTTGTCTACGATGAGAAATAGACTTAAAAAGTTGTAATGCCGCAATGTTTGAGTGCCTCGACTGTTTGTTCGTAATTCGCGAACTGAAGTTTATTTTAGGCGCCGCTTTAGCCTTTAGCTCGTGTCCAGTGTCTTTCGAGAATAAAGCCCAGTTTTTTTCTGTATTTCAATAAAACCGTCTACTTTTTTATACGTCCCGTTTTCATCAGACAACTTTGACGTCTCCAGTATAAAAGCAGCCAATGTGTTTAAATTAGTTGATGTAAATGCTAGAAACTAGCACGCATGCGCTATCTATACTTGCGAATACCCATTCCAGCCACATGCCTCTAGTACAATACTTTAATTCTTTTTTATTATCTCGTTCGGGAATCTGAGCCTGCTAACTATGGCAAGTTATGAGACCATAGAAATTTCAAGCAGATGTTCAAGACTGCTATCATTTAGGATGACCATATTTGTGGTAGATCTCTAAGAGGTAATGCACGCTACCAACTTAGTTGGCTGCAATATACTTAATACTAGTACAAACGTTATTTATATTCTTGTGATTGTCATTCAAGTCACAACGTTAACCCACAACCATTACGCCTTTACTCTTAAGATTTAATGCAGTAGCACCTTTCCTGTAGATGCATGTATCATAATACGACGGAATATGGAAAAGTGGAAAATCCTAGACACGATAACTTTAGATTCTGTTGCCTGGAATCAACATTTCCTCAAATTTCAAGTATACGATAACTGTTAGAGCGGATTCCAATACGCTGCATGCAAGATTCTGTTTACAAGGGATTCTAAAACCGTAAAACTAAATTCTTTATTTTAAGCGGAAGATTTTTATTTTATGGGGGGGGGGAGGGTAAAAGCGAGGGGGTAAAAGCGAGGGAGTAACATGATAAATTTGGAATTATATTTATTAACCAATTGGTAACTTGGTTGTTGTTTTAAAAAAAACATTTCTTGTTGTAGTTTTACTAACTTTTCACAATTTAATATTGAGGTATGGGAACATAGTTTGCATCAAATATTTTATAAGAAATTCAACTTAATCTTGTACCAGAAACGTATGTTACTTACCCATAGCATTACTGTTCAGAAGAAAAATCCCATGAGCCTTAGCGTCCTCCTCAAGACACATGTGAAAAAGGTGGTGACCGTAGAGGTTACCTCCATTCTGCAAGAACAATAACCTCGTTTTGAAATGCCTTTTAGCTCTTAAACTTGAAGGCTAGCTAGATAAGCAAAATTATTTTACAAGCCTAATGTCTCATGAAGCCGATGGTTATCTCCGACTTTCGTAGTGTTAAGCGGATGAGACCGCAGTACGTAATACATCACAGGTTGACTGCCAACAGACGCTGGTATTCTATTGCTCGACCTCGTAAGGATGGAAAGCTGAGTAAGCTTTGGCGGAAGAAAAGTCTGTCATACAAATGTCCAAACCCAGCAAAGCCAGAAATCGATCCCGAGATCTTTTAGTTGGAACCGGAAATCTTACCAACTGCGCCAATCAAGCCGGCGTTAGCACGAATGGTGATTAGGGATTGTTCATTTTCTATTTGGGGGGAAGGGGGGGGGGGGTACAGGTAGAAATTAAGGGGGAAGGCACCAAAAAAAAATATAGTCAAAAAGGAGGTCATCAGAAAAAATACATGGGATTGGGGCTGGGCCACCTGGAAAAATACGGGCATGAAAGGTGGGCCTTCAAAAAAAATACAAGACCTTTCAAATTTCCATCAGCCCCCCCCCCCCCTACCTCCCCGATAAAAAAGTGAACGGTCCCTTAAATTGTTTACTCTTCGCATGAATTACTTACGAATGGGAACTGATCTCGAGTAAAAACAGGTTGCACTTCCCAGTTCATCTTGTGTTTATACGAATGATGCTCAAACTCGCCAATTCCATAAACATATGAAGAACTGGTCCTTGTGGATATCTGCAGAAACTGGTCCTCGAACACAAATACACTCACAGAAGAGTCAAACCTGAAAGTTTAAATAAAATTTCAATATGATGGTCTGATATCTCAATGTGCACGCCTAGCTCAGTGTTAGCGTCCTATGTAAGGATTTCAAAAAAAATTCAATAGCACTTTTGCTCTTTCGCACTTTTTCTATGCAGTTTGACAAGGAAACGACCCAAAATAATTTGTTTCGTTCGAAAATCCGTTCCCTGATACAGATACCATTGACCTTAAGTGAAGTTTACATTTTACAATATTTACAAGGTTTTACCGAGCAGGATTACAGATAATACGACACATGCATGGTCCCCTCCAGGCCAGACTCCCTTAATATTTAGCGTTTTTACGCGCAGAGAGTGGTTGCCAATCTTCCTAGCCAGAGCCTCAGATTGTGATGTGAAAGTCAATTCCTAAAGGGAGGAAAATCGGAGATCCTGGAGAAAAACCCTTGGAGTCAGATTGAGATCGAAAAATCTCAACGCATGTGCGAACCCCATGATTCGAACTCGGGTTCGTAGTAATTGGAGGAGTGAACGATAACCACTAGGCCAACCTGACTTCCAATACGTTGTTGACATCATCCATGTTGAATGTGGGTATACCTTATTGTCATCAGCGACACAGCAATAATCAACAAGGTAGTATCATATTCATTATCAACTGGTTAGCCAGTTGGTAAGGCACCAGTCTGTCCGGACCAACACTCAGGGTCTTAAAAATAATTGAGGAGAAGGTGCTGCCTTTGCTGTAGCATCTGCAAATGGTTAGACCTTCACGTCTTCTCGGATAAGGACGTAAAACCGTAGGCCCAGTCTCTCGATCTCTCTGTCCAGCAACTTAAAAGAACCAACACACTTCTCGTAAAGAGCAGGGTGGTCCCAGTGTTGTGGTCTGTCTCTTCAACTGAAGGCACTTCTTTTCGGCTGCCAATTTGCACCACAACATGTGAGCCGCTCTGCGGACTTTCTGAGACCCTCAAACTGTTCAAACTTATATTTATTTGTAAAGCACTTAGAGCTTTAAGGATAAGCGCTATATAAAAACAGTAATTATTATTATTATTATTATTTTATTTACTCTGGATATTACTTTTACGGTTAAAATTATCTTATTCATAGTTGGTATGAAGTCTAAGATACATTTCAATACTTACAGAACTGTTTTTGAATCTCTGCGGATAACTTGAAGAGAGAACGGGTTTTTGTTGAATTTAACATCATACATAGGAGTCGTAGCTTTCTTGGTTGCAGTCGGGATATGAATTGGAACTTCATACCGTGATTTGTTACTGTCGTAAAACTGATGACAGACGAATACAGAGAGAGTCTTGTGTAAAAATACGCGCTAACAAAAACTCGCAATAGACGCCAACTTATTAGTTGAACCGTTCTGTTAAAACACACTAATTAACAGTTAGACTACGAATTCAAGTTTTCTATTGGCCGATATAAACGATGAACTCGAGACCCAAGTTACTCTAAGCTGGGAAAAAACGAGAACGAGTAGTCTGTTTTAGAAAAACTGTGCAGTATTTTAATTTTAATTTTTTTTATTATATAGTTTAATTTCTGACATCCAAATGACGTTACTCCCAATGTGCAAGAAAGTGCGTGGCAGCAAAACAGAAATATTTAAATAAGACTTATCAATGAAAAACTGACTTTTTCAGGTCAATATGTTCCGAATCACATAAAAGTAATTTTAAAACAAACTCTGGCTCTAAATTGATTCCCTTCCAAATGACGTTACTCCCAATGTGTAAGAAAGTGGCAGCAAAACAGAAATATTTAAATGAGACTTATCAATGAAAAACTGACTTTTTCAGGTCAATATGTTCCGAATCGCATAAAAAAAATTTTAAAACAAACTCTGGCTCTAAATTGATCCCCTAAATATATTTTCAGACTTCTTTATATAGGAGAATTAAAGAATTATCCAGTAAAGTCATATGTTTTCTAGAGGAATTTAACGTCTTATTTTCAAAACAAGGTGAGGCTAATGCACAAAAGTAAGGTTAGGAACATGCTAAAATATACCCTTGACTGAAAAAGGAGAAGAAATTTTTTGTTTCGAACGCTGCAGAAAATAACTGTGGCTACATCGCCTATACCGCTGCCAAATAGGATGTAAATGTAATAATGCATTCAGCAGTTTTATGTACAGCAATGGCAAGCCTCATTAATCTTAAGACAAGTAGTGAGCGTGTGGTAGAAAGGGACTCAGATTGCATTTTTGAGTGTTACCAAAGTGAAACAGAGTAGGAGCTAAACAAGGTTGGTTTTTTTAAAAATAGAAATTACGAAGCATTTAAAAACGTTTTAAGCACAGTTGATGCTTGAATCCTTAAAATATTTAAGAACAATCAAGCTGCTACCCGAAACTATTTTTGACTTTGAGATTGCATGCTTTGAAATGCCAAGCCTTGATCTTACATTTCAATCACTCACCTTAAACCTTAAACGCGTATTGGTCAAAAACTCAACATCCAAGGTCACCCGAGCAATATTAGCACCATATAAGGTTGCATTTGAGAGTTTCGTTAGTTGAACTCTGTACCCTAGTGCTGTCTGCTGGGGGTCCGTTTCCATCTTGTAACCGAATGGAGAACCAGTTGGGAAAAAACATTTAGGTACACCCTGAGAGCGAATGACAAGGAAATTTATTTTACGTAGAAATACTTTTGAACTCAGGAAGAACAATGCAGTTTCGACAGAGTTGAACGGCAATGTAAGTTAATGTTCTCAACATAAAAACATTTCAAACAAAGATGAGAGAAGATTTATGACTATAAATTTAATGAAACAAAAAGGTTTTCATCTAACATTTTTTTCTGCAAATTGCGTGAGCCTAAACATACCAGCGTGTCACGTGACAAGCGTTTATGTGTCAACTGTCATCGCATATGCACCCAATCCCTCAGTATCTAATTAAGTGGAAAATAGAATTTTATAGAAACCCCTCCCACCCCAAAAAATCTTTTTTATACATTCTCTTTAGGTAGACCGCCATCTTAACAACTTTAATAGCGAATTCGAAAACTTTTACCCTTAAAGATACACTTTTTTAATTAAGAATTAACCAGTAAAATTTCGCCCAGGCTCAATGTTCTTATTTTTTTCAACAATTTGAGGCTCAAAATGTTCTTATATTGTTCTTGTATTTCGGGAGTAAAATTTTGTGTATTTTACAGCAGATGACAGTACATGTTGTTCCTACAGCTGGAGTATACTTGTATTAAAATAATAAGTAACGAAATTTATTTAATGTGTGATGCTCTTTGTGACG
>JAOEHV020389108.1:0-24085 GCA_025447995.2 Isaurus tuberculatus | reverse complement strand
ATCAACAATTTTTCGGTCGATTTCGAAACTAAAAGAAATTGAGATTTAGAGTCCTGCGCCTTACCACTAGGCCATCAAGTAAACTCTTACCTCATAAAAAATTTCGAGGGGATATGAACAATTTTTCGGTCGGATTCGAAAGTAATACAAATTCAGATTTAGAGTCCTGCGCCTTACCATTAGGCCATCAGGTCAATTGTTACGTCACAAAATGTTTGAAGGGGATATGAACAATTTTTCGGTCGATTTCAAAAATAAAAGAAATTGAGATTTAGAGTCCTGCGCTTTACCGCTAGGCCATCAGGTCAACTGTTACGTCACCAAATATCTGAAGGGGGTATGAACAATTTTTCGGTCGGTTTCGAAAGTAAAAGAAATTGAGATTTAGAGTCCTGCGCTTTACCGCTAGGCAGGAAACGATATGTAGAAAAAGTATCTTTGATTCTTAACATCGGCTATCAGTAAAGACCCAATAAAAGTTCTGCCCCACGAAAGCTTAAATATGTTTAGTCAAAAATAGATTTTTCGTTTCCTTCATTGCCACAGAAGATTAGTTTTCCGAAGCAGAGTACGAGTGGAACCGAAGATTGTTGCCGAAGATTTGGATGACGTCACGTCAGTTCGAAGGAAGGAAACGAGTGCGACCGAGGAAAAGTGCGTCCATGTAATTTAAAATCGAGATTTTTTCTACGCATGCGCATACCCAGTTATCGGACGATTAGTTTTTAAAAATTGTTTTTTTCCGAGGTCGAACTCAAACCGTAAAATATTGCTTCAGCATATCTAGGATGTATATCATGGAACTGGTGAATAAGAATTAAATTCTGATATACAACGTGAAATATATATAGGTTTCAATATCTTCTGGTTTAAAGTGATTTTCGCATGTAAACACTTTGTCATTTTCAATCCGCTTCTTGAAGTCTTTGTCGGTACCCCTAGAATTTAAGAAGCTTGTAAAAACATCTCTTAATAACCTATAGTCTAGTTTTGTTACGAGTCTTAACTACTGAGACCCCCTATTCCTTTACTTGGCTTCGAAAACAAAAAAAAGATTGATTAAAAAATATTGTTATTTACCATTTTAAAATAAAAGAAATAGTCTTTTGGAGCATTAATATCTTTGACATGGGTTTGTTCTTAGGGTCGCTCTGAATAAGAATCTGGGTCCTGTAAGAATCTCTGAATCCGGGTTTTAGTTTTTGATTTTATACGGGATGGAATTCAAGATGATTCGACCAGCGGACGCTGTGCTTATATTATTATTTTTTTTTTCAAAACTGTTTTGTTGTTTTTAAATGTTTTATTTTGTTATTGCTAGCAAGACCAAAATGGAAGTTTTGACTGAAGTTTCGTGATATTGGAAAGGAAATTCTCAAATAATTTCAAAAGGGGTTATCGTAAGCTTTTTCAGGGTAAAAACCACATATTAACCTTTGCCTTTTGTTTGCCTTGTTATTGAAGTGGAAACAAGTCTTGACATTGCGGATTATGATAAAGAAGAGAAGTAATGTCAATGTTCAATTTTTCATTGCAACTTTGTGAATATGTATCCGTTTTGTCTATAAATTTTAAGAAATGTTTTTGGTTTAAAACTAAAAATTTACCCGTGTCACTGCACCTTTAAAATGTATAATTAATCGATGCGTCATCTTAAATTTATTTCCGGGGTGCTTTAGATAAAGTTGCTTTAAGTCTCTCTAAATAGCCCTTAAGCGCAATCAAATTTCTTAAAGTTTTTTTTTTTTCTGAAATGGCCTAAAAATCGCAATAAGGCAACTTCCGTTCAAAACTTGTTTCTGTCACTGTGCTTTGTCTTTAAGAATCTACACTGTACCTTCTCAAATCTTAATCTCACATTACACGATTTTTCAGCAAAGAGTTTAAGTTGGTATGTCAGGGCTTCCGACCACAAAAATCCAGTTCCAACCTCAGGGAATCTTTATCAGTGTCACAATTCGTTAGGTTCTCAGCGTAACCTTTATCGCAGACAAAAAAAACAATTTGTTTTAATGTATATCAACAGAAACGCTAATTATCTTAATGCGACGGAACGTGAATGGATGAAATGTTTTCACAGTTGACATAAGGTTTATCTTGAAAATTGCGCTCCTTTATTTACAGTCTTTATGATACTCTGTGACAGTCTGAGGAAACTTTCACTCTTTCTTATTGGTCATTCATGAAGGATTTTTAAAAACACAGACAACATGTTTGTATAAAAGTTATTACTGGCGAACAAAAGACTTCGTAACTCATTAACAACTGCTCGCCCACCTTGTCTGGTGTTAAAATAATGAGCCTTCGTGACAGTCCTGAGCGATGTCAAACTGCATGTAGAACAGTAGAAGACTTAAAAGGGAACTCGTGTGTGTAGAAAACCATGGACTGCTCTTCAAAGGACTCTTCGTGGGTTTTAGTAATTTCTTCTTCTATTGCATTTCAGGTAAGAATATTGTCTTGTTTAAACAAACGTGATTTTTCTTCACTGGTCCTTTTACTAGCGAAGCATTTCTTTGTTGGTTACGTGGTTAGACCACAATTCGAAAACTCACTTAAATATAACAATTGACAAAACACCTTAACAGCTGGTCGTTTAAAAAATGAAAAGACGTTTCAATTAACCGAAATATAAACGAAAAGTTTACATTCCCCAGGCACTAACGAGCAAGTTTAAAATTCAGTTTTTACTGATGAAAACCTTTATAATAAATATAAAAAGGTCAAAATACTCGCTGATTTAAAAAAAAAGTGAAAACTTTGCTGTGAAATCGAAATGTGTCAAATTTCGACGGATATTGTTTGCAGGAACAAGAAAATGCAGACAGAAACAAAAAATTAAAGCCCTTAGTCGTAGATAATAGGACTGCCACTTGACTAAGATAATTAATTTTATTATCGAACCATTTCAGAACATCATTATGGTATTGAACTTAACATTCTATGCGATGGCTCGAATGGCTTGATGTCAAAGATTTTATTTTTGTTGCCATTGAAAAATGTATAATAATAAATCTTTTTAAAAGAGTGAAACTTGGTTGTGTTTTATCTGATAAAGTATTATACAAACATCCTGGGCAAACACCTTTCCTGTTTGACGTCAATAGTTAAAGTCTGCTCCGTAAGCAGAAATGGACTGGTACCGTAAAATTCTAAACTCAAATGATCAAGCAACTAAAAAAATGTATGAATTTGAAGTTTTATCAAAATGAAACATTTTTTTCTTTGACAGTTACGCAGAATTTCGTTCTACTATGACTTTTATCAGTGTCCTTTTGAAGTTTCAACGATCTTTTCTCGTGCTGTCAAACATTCACTACGAATCACGAGTCGACCTCCAAACAAAACTCACCAAAACATTTCTTTCTTGTAAATTTGAATAGAAACACTTCCGAGAAGAAATGAAAAAAAATAAGTGAGTTTGTTTTTTATAAAATGTTTTCTCAGTCAACAAATATTTAAACCAAAATCTTAATGTCAATTTTTTTTCCTTTTTTTGTTTTAGCTTCTTTTTTTTTCAATTGAATTTCTTCTTATTACGATTTCTCTCTTTGTTTTGTTCAAATACTAAATTTCACAGGTGTATCTTAAAGTACAATTAAATGAAACAACGAAATAAATAAGTGTAAAAAAAGTTACAAATCTTAACAATCTCATTAAACCAAAAGATGGTCGTTGTTTTCATAGGGAGTTGTAATTGCATTGTTTCAATCAGCGGTGACTCGATGGAAATGTACACACGCTGCTCTACTGCAAGCTTTCATCTGTATGGTCAGCGGTTCAATCCTGTGGTATTCTGTTGGGTTCTCATTGTCATTTGGCCGCTCACAGAAAGTAAGTTTTTTGAATTTTTTTGTAACTTTATGAAGGTAGCTTATACTGTAATCCTATATCGGATTATGTCAAAAAGCATAACGTTACTTCACCAACAGGAGGATCGAGTAGTTTGAACTTATGACCTGGGTTCGACCCCTGAGCCTTGCATGTTGGCTAAGATTTGGCTGAACTTAACGTGACTTCAAGAATTATCTCCGGGCACCCCGATTTTCCTTCTCAACGATCTGAGCCGTACCCCCAGTTAGTAATAAGGACTTTTGTCTTACAGCTAGTAGTGTATAACATTGGGGCACGAGTAGAGTAGAGTCCTGCGAGTAGAGTGGGCCCGGAGTTGGCGCTCCCAAAGGTTGTCTAAATAGCGGTAGAGGAGACAGAAAATACCTTATAGTAAAAGGCCATTTGATCACATGATCGCCACATGCTAGAATTTTATGGCTGGGGATTGCTGTGTGTTCGCGCCTTGTTGGTCGCGCCCGCCCGGGCCCTCGCAGAATTTACAGCGCTTTAGCGGCGTCGATTAGGTGCCCGTGCTCGTGGCTCGACGCTACAACAGTTTTGCACGAGGGCATCGCCTTCCCAAAGTTCGCCGCCCATGAAGGCGACTCGGTCCCTTTCGTCCTCCCTCAGCGCCTGGGGTCTCCACAACGATACCCACCCGTTATCACCCAAGTTGCATACAAGTTACCCTGCGGGGTGTGCTCATACCCCCATGTTAATATACCACTCCCGCCCGCCTCCTCGACGATACCCCACCCGCCTTTTCGACCGTAACCACCCGTTGTCAACCAAGTTGCATACAAGTTACCCACCATCCAGGGTGTGCTCATACCGCCATGTTATTTTTTACTTAGCTAAATCAGTCGAGACGTTAAGAAAGTTGCACTGCTCCATTGGGTTTTGAAACTTTCTTCCAGGGTCTTGGAAAGCTCCTGGAAATTTTCCTTTCGCCCTGGCATTAATTTCTGGAAAACTCTTTGAATTATTCTATTAATATTAATTGTTATAATATATAAAATATTTCCTAAATAATTTATGCAAATTAAAAATGAGGTTTGAAGTCAGGTTAGAGTGACACTTTGTAAACACTCCGAAGCCCCTCAACAAATTCAACATCAGAATAATCTGAACAAACCATTTTTTAAAGATAAATTATTTTTCTTTCTAAGGGGTTCATAGGAGATCTGGACAATGCCTTCTTCATTCAAGTGTCGCATGTTAACTGCTCTTCAAATGCTCCGACGATTTCGTCAATGTCGCTGGCAACATTCGAGGTTATGTTGGCAAGCGTTGGACCTATCATGGTGATCACAGCATGGTAAAATTGGGATTTTGGTTTCCCATTAGGTTTCAGAGATTTTATGATGAAAAGATTAGAATAAAAATGTAATGACGATAATAGTAGCTAAAACGATGGCGATCACGTTGTCGATCAATGGTTTTGGTAACGATAAGATGAAGATAATATTGACGATGATGCAGACCATCACAGCAAAGGTGATAATGACGATGACTGTGACGCCGATGCCGATGCCGATGCCGAGTGACGGTGACGACGAAAATGATAGTGACGGTGATGATCACGATGACACTGCACACTGATGATGACGTTGCAGTGACGCTGATTATAAAGATGACAGTTACGTTGATGATTAGGAAGACAGTGATACAAATAATGACAATGACAGTGATGCTGATGATAAAGATGACAGTGACGCTAGTTTTAACGATGACCGTAACGCTGATGATGACGATGCTACTGACGCTGATGACAAAATGACAATGAAAGAATTGCCAGGTTAGCTCCCAAAAGACATTAGTCATTTTACTCACCTCATTTGGATTGAAAGCTGAGTCAACTTTTTCAGAAAGGATCACAAACTTCAAATATCGGAAAACTTTTGAAGTTTGAACCCGGGATTTTTTGGCTGAAGACAAAGATGCTAGTAACTGCGCAGCGCTAACGTAGTAAAAAGTTAAGAATCACGCCGCCGCATTCTAGCGTATATAACTGTTATATTCAGCATTTACGAATATTATTATTTGTCATTATCTTCACTGTTGTCTAACATTTTGCTTAAACTATTTATTGTTACCGCCGAGTAATTTAGATTCAACTTTTCTTTTTGTCAACAGCTGTCAACAGGTTTCAGTTCTTGGTTGTGTGGTAAGCTGTATACATTGCTGTTGTAAACCGTTATGCTCCCTTTCAATTTCCATTAGTTATTTTATAGCCTTTTGAGAGAGATGTTGTTTCTCTTATTAAGAGAACTCCTAAAATACGATAAGGTGCTAAAATTTTTTTAAAAATTTCAATCTTTAGAAAATGAAAGAAACATTGGAAGCTTAGAGCAAACACTGCAAAATATACATTGAATCATTGAAGATGCCAATTAATTCGTAACTTAGAAAATGGCTTCCAGTTAATAAAAAACCGCATGTTTCGTTGATTTAAACAGGTTTTCAAAGCGTTTCTTTTTTATTCATGGCAGTTTATTTGCGGTCTAAGTTTGCCAAACGTTTAATTATTCAATTTTTCATTTTAGTGTTTCTGTACTGGGTAGTTACCTCTGCTTCATTTAAGACGAAGAGCCCTTTATGTCTCATTAAACTATTTGTAATGTTATTAAAGGGTAAAGGGGTCGTTTGCTAACCGCCCTCTCTCGCAGCCAGAGGCTGAATTGCCAAGGACGCAGCTAAACGAGGTCGGACCGAAGAAGCTGTGCTGCCATCTAGGAGCTCGGCCCCAGAGCACGATCCATACATAACCTCGGAGCACAGCACCACAGCCAGATTTAATCAGCCGGGAGTCAATTTTGTTATTAGTTTGCTTTTAGTAGTTTATTCATTCTTTGCTTGAAGAGATTTACAAATTTTCATGGTTTAGATTGTGTTTCTCTTGTGGCCTTTGCTGGTTTACTATCCCATCACCCACTGGGCGCGCGGTGGAGGCTGGTTGGAAGATATGGGGCTTGTTGACCAGGGAGGCAGCCTTACACTACACGCTAGTGCAGGTGAGCAACAAAGTTGAATAAAGTTTTAGTTTGTTTTATTCCTTTTTTCTATTAGTAATTTTAACTATAGGCAAATGTCGCAAGTATAAAAAAAGTCTGTTTGGAGTTGAATCCACGATCATGTGAGCTTCAGGAGGCTGATGACTTTTGTAATTTAAGTTGTTTTTGCGGTTATAAGTGATAACGTTATGAAACAAACTTCGTGGAAATGATCATAATTTCAGCCCCAACGGCGTACAAACTCAGTCACAAAATTTTTTGTGCACCTTGAAGTGACACAACATCTTTGCCAATAACTCAGATCAAGAAAGCGCAATATCGGTATGGTAAAAACAACTGCTTGGATTCCCGGTAAAACCTACATTTTCCGGTTTCCCCTTTGTAATTAGTCAAAATGCTTACATAACCGCGACGCGTTGAATTCTTACTTAATTTTAATGAACTCACTTAGTAGTATTAAGCTCCTTTTATCTCGTGACTCTCTTTCCAAAGGTGCATCGGCTCTGGTTTTTACGCGCATGCTCAGACAATACGTCTCCACACGATCGAATGATGAGACCAACATCCGCGGTGATGCATCACAAGCAGCTACTCTTTTACTTATAGGACTTTTTATGGCTTGGGGCTGGTATGTAATTTTTATTAGATATAAGGATATTTTTATTGTGTGAGGCTGGCGGGTAATAGGTATTATGATATTTGCTGACAGGTAGGTAATATGTATTAGGTAGGTAATATGTATTAGGTATTAGGATATTTTTATGACGTAGGGCTGGCGGGTAATAGGTATTAGGATATTTGCTGACAGGTAGGTAATATGTATTAGGTAGGTAATATGTATTAGGTATTAGGACATTTTTATGACAAGGGGCTGGCGGGTAATAGGTATTAAGACATTTGCTGGCAGGTAAGTAATATGTATTAGGTATGAGGACATTTACTGGCAGTCAGGTAATATGTATTAGGTATTAGGACATTTGCCGGGAGGTAGGTAATATGTTTTAGGTATTAGGACATTTATATGACTTTGGTCTGATATGTAGCAGGTGTTAGGTAGGTGTTTCGTGTTATGAGAATTGTATAACGCGGGGCTGTTATATAGAATTTATAAGGTATAAGGACATTTGTATGACGTGGGGATTGTTGGTATTATGTAGTACATATTAGGACATTCTAACTGTACGTGTTAGTTATTAGGACATTTGTATGACGTGTGGATTGTTGGTATTATGTGGTACATATTAGGACATTCTAACTGTACGTGTTAGGTATTAGGACATTTGTATGACGTGTGGATTGTTGGTATTATGTAATACATATTAGGACATTCTAACTGTACGTGTTGGGTATTAGGACATTTGTATGACGTGTGGATAACAGATTTAAAGCAAAGACTTGCAAAAAACGGTGCGATAGAAAATCTGAAGAATGCATACGTTTTTGACGAGCTTTACCTTCTTAATAAAATTCTCGCAATTTCTTATCTACTCAAAACTACCTTCTGCTACATAGGTTTGCTGTCAATATGGGTTCAGGATACAGGCTGGACGGAACTATTGCTCTGTCTACTCTTAATACGTATCTGTCGGCGTGTGTCTCAGTTTTATGCTGGTTGGTTATTGTGTATATTACAAGCCGGACGATCAGCTTTGTGGACCTAATTCCTGGTTTTGTTGCTGGCATTGTAGGCAAGTATAACCTTTAAATGTCAATATATACTATGGCATATTATCTGAACCCACCATTACACCCTTACCTGCATTGACTTTACATGGCAACGGAAAGTAAGAAGGAAAATGGGCGGCCTAGAGAAACATACAATAAAGATCATATTAAAGAGAAGATGACAACTTTTTAATAAGCTTGGAGGTTTCCAAGTCTGATTGAATATTTCCAGGTTTTTCTTATATTCCAAAACTAATCGCTTAAACGTTATTGAAGTGCTTTGTCTCTCTTTTAAGGTAGCAGTGCCTGTTCAGGGTCGATGGAAAGCTGGGCGTCCATCCTAACAGGTTTTTTGGTTGGTATAACGTCGTCTGCCATGCAGTTTTGTGCTAGGAATCATTTTCCATTGTGGACCAATGGCAGCAAGTTTGACGTCACTTACGTTCATGGTGTTCCTGGAATAGTCGGTGCACTTATCGGTAAAAACATTGGTACTATATTATTCAGTACCAATTTTTTCTCGTTTTGTCTAAAATGGTTTTGCCGTCCGGCTCTTTTGAGATTCTTAAGACACCAATTTTTTCTTAGAAACTACATGAGCAAACGCAATTTATTGACTCGATAAATTAAAGTTTCTAAAGATTCAAACACAAATTGTATTTGCCTAACTCATTTTGATATGTTAAAGAAGCACATTGCAAATATTAGTTGATTAATTTAGTCGAGGATTTCTTAGTATTAATAACGATTTTTTCAAAGATTTTGAAATAAAGATTAACGCATTTCTTAGTACTCATTTCTTTTTATTACTTTGTATGTACTTGCGCTCTCTCAACAAAAAATGTTTTTCTTTTTGTTTTGCGCAACAAACTTGCCACTTGTGTTATTTGAGAGTCAATTTTTACATTTAATTGTTCTGCTATTTTATATTTTATTTTTTACTTGCTTTCATAGCTGGACTTACCACAAAGTCCTCACTTGGAGGAGCAGCAAATAATGGTGCTTTTTACTCGGATCCAAAACAGTTCGGTGTTCAGTTGCTTGGTGCGTTAATGTGTGTCGTGTGGCCTGTACTATGGACTTACTTCATCACATGGTTCATCCATTTTACGGTGAGTCAACACAATCCCAACCCCATCCCCCTCCCCCTAATGTGGCCTGTACTATGGACATGGTTCATCCACTTTACGGTACGTCAACATCTTCCCCAGCCGCCTCCCCCCACCTCCAACTAATCCCCACTATACCATAGTAGTGGCTGTACTGAGGACCTATCTTATCATGTGGTTCATCCATTTTCACGGTATGTCAAAATCACCTTACCTCCCCCATCCCAATCTACCAGCTTTCCCTCCCCTGTCTGTTTTCCAACTCCATAGTGTCGTCTTTAATATGGACCTACTTCATCACATGGTTCATCCATTTTATGGGGGGTCGAAGCAATCCCAACCCCATCCCTCCTAATACAATTGAAAGAAGTTCTTTTTTATCATTGGTGACAAGTCTGCTCGCAATCAGTATTCGAAAAAAAATTTTTATTTCTTTAACTAGTCTCTCAGCTATGTTTATCGAATAGCGAAAATTTTCTGGTAATGAAACTCACGAAAATAAAAAAAAATACAAAAACATGTATTTGAATTTTTGCGTCACACTTGTCTGGTAGTCAAGCAATTACAAGTTAATTTGTCACGTGATAAAAAAAAGATCCATTTAAAGCTAAAATTAATGTAATAATTGGAAAAAATTTCCTCATGGATTTAGGTTGGTTTCAATCTGAGTAGCATGGTGGCCGTGGAAGATTTGTGTTATTCAGACAAAGTTTTGGCGCAGGTACCCACTTGTCACGTGATGGACGCTGCCCAGATATTTGAAGCAGCTTCCAATGGAGATGACAAACAGCTGGAAGTCTTAAGTCACAGGCCGAGTGTGTCATTCAACTACAAGAGTTTTGACCAACGCACTCCTCTGTAAGTCACTCAAGGGGCTACATGTCAGAGTTTGTGTTTTTATATGTATGTGGGAATTTGTGTTTGATTTTTACCATGATAATGTTGATGATGCATTTCTATCGCCCAATATTCACTATTTTTTAATTTATATTAAATAGCTTTAATTTCAAGGAAACATCTAACAAAAATACTTTACTATAAGAAGGATTTTGAGCTTTTTTCTTAAAAATGGAAAGAGAGGAACTCTAGTTTTTTGTCTTATTGGACAAGGCACATCATGGCAGCCATAGGCCTTTTGTTTAGACCAAGAAGTGGATTAGTGGCAAAATTTAAAGATCCAAGTTGCTATGTATTATTTCATATTAGACAAGTGTAACTTAAAGCTTAATTGTCGAGAGACTTAAAACAGTAGAAAAAGTAGAAAACATCCCTTTTAACTGCCGTCTTTTTAGTTTTCTTTGTGGCGGATCGGGCTGTGAAAAAGTCCTGTCCATTTTGTCTTCTAGTATGCTTGGTCTTGTCAATTATAACAAACATAAAAAGAAGCCTTGATTCATACAACACCACAGTTTTGCAAAACGTTGCAATTCAATCTCTTTTTCTTTTATAAAGGCCGACGACTTCTGGCTGAGGTTTGACTAAATTTTTGTTTTGTTTTTTGACATCTTCATCCAAAAGTTGCTCTTAAATTGCACGTTCCATAATTAAATAACAAAAAAACTAACAGTTTTCTCTTCAAAAACAAAAATAAGATAAAGAGAATAAGAGGAAGACCCTTGGAACGAGGTTGATACACGTGGCATTCAAATGAATTTGCTTTTCTAAATCACATTTATATTATCTCTTTTTACACCTTTTTTGAACGTAGAAAAAGGTTGAAAGTGAATCACTCACTGAAGTTTTATTCTTATCAGCCACGAGGCGGCCTCTGGTGGCCATCTTCAGTGCGTTAAATTTATTTTGCGTCAACCGGGAGTTGACATCCATGCTAAGGATCGCTGGAAAAATACGCCCTTGTCAGGTTTGTTGATGAACAATATAAAAGATAAGCCTTTAGTACTGTTTTTCTTCGCGTGCATCATAGTATTTATGCCCCTAACAATATTAAGCCCCAAGGAGGGGGGGGGGGGGGGAGGAGACCTGGGACGGGCCAGGGGTGGGGATTAGACATTTTCTCATTTTTTTCTATCAAACGTCCTACCCTCGGACTGATTATATAAGGTTAAATTAAACCTAAGGTCCCCACCTGGGGATACATTTGATGGTCAAAATTCATAATTTTTGTCAAATTTTCCCAGCCTTGGGCAGAGTGTGAATGACAAATGTCCGACCCTGGGGCAAAACACGTAGGTCAAATCCTTAACCTTAGCCCGGTCTCCCCCTGTAATAGGTGTATAGGTGTCAAGATATTTTAAAAGTAGTTGCTAGACATGTACAAAAACACGCCCCCCCCCCCCCTTTCCTGAGTATTGTTTCTAGTCATGTCCCATAATATTAATTTGCATGATTTTAAGTACCTGTCTTGCCATAAACAAAAGATTATTTCTAATTATGCTCCATAGCAGCGACAATTTATGGTGTTAGTGATAGTAACAGCAACAGTAATACAGAGTAAATAATGGTATTTATTGTGATAATCATAAATTCAACTCTCACCTCCAAATGAATTCGTTATCAATTTGATTTAAGGAAATAAAATCTGGTTTTAAATTCTTTTCTCTATTTTATGTACTAGAGGCAATCAAATTAGGTCATGATCACGTGGTACAGTGTCTCATTCGTCATGGAGCGAGTTGGGAGGAAGACGGGGCTGGAAATATCTTGTGTGCTGCAATGAGTAAGTCATTTTACTAATACAGTAACAAGTCATAAAATATTGTCAAAGTCAAGGTGTTTGTGATTCGCATTGCGGTTCGAATAACAATAACATCTTGTCCCAAAACTTTTTAAGCCTTTTGGCTCAAACTTCTGGAACCCTGTACCGCGAAATAAAAAAAAGGTACACAGGGTCCTTTAACTTTAAACTGACGCATGCGTTAAAAGATGATGCAATTTTAAAAATAATGTGTCTCTTCGGCTAACGCCTTGTGTGCCACTTTTTTGTTCTTACCACAGTTTGACGTCATCTGTGATCTATTACTGAACAGACGCACGCTAACATGGAATCTATTTGTTTTATATAATAAAAAAATAAACTTTATTCCCGTGACGTCAATCGTGCGTCTGTACTCTAATAGATCATAGGTGAGAACAAATCAAAACGCGAGAATAACTTGACTTATTATATGTTATATCGATACATTATGTACTCACTATTTTGGTAAAAAAAACACTGTACATGTTTGTGCTCGAGCGTTAAACAAGAACCGATGAAGAACGAACGAAAAAAAATATTGTTTTAAAGATAAAGTAGGATTAGGCAAAAAAACAAAATTCAGAAATTTAACAATAGCTCTGTTGGCAGAAAACAATTTTTCCAAAACTTTTCAGATTCTGGAAATATGTTACTTGTTAACTAATTTGTTTGAGCAACACAAAAGGCTAACGCTTGAAAAGTTAGTTTTCTACTTCACTCACGGCGATGATTTACCATTTCAATCTTGTGCTGATTAAATTATGTGTCTGGAAGAATACTTTATCAACTTCCAAAACTTTTCAAAAACCGTACAACCCCCGGTGATTATCTATGGACTTAGTATAATCGAATCTTATATTTGAACAATAGAGCTCTGACGAAGAGCTAACGCTACGACGTCAGCTTTCTACATTACTTAGGGCGATGATTAAACATTTCAACTTAAAAAGTGCTACCTTTCGTTGATATTTTAAGCCAGGAGCGACGTAGATGAGTTGAGGCGGCTCCTGTCGCTCGGTGTGGAAGTGAACACTCCAGATATTGATGGAAGAACAGCGCTTCACGTAGCCGCCATGTTGGGCAATAGAGGATTAATACAATACCTTACTGACCAGGGAACAGATGTTAATGCAGTGGATTCGTACGGTAACGCTCCTTTGAATGTGAGTGCAAACAGTTTTAAAATTCACTCAGTAACGATTAAGAAGCTGTTTGTATGTAGGTCCTAGGAGAAGGGAAGAGTGCATGGGTTGCGAATTCATTTTTCTGTCTTTTACAAGACCAGTGAAAACAACAAAGAACAATAAACCTGCAGAGTACTGAAATTTCTGTTTTTACGAAATACATAAAATTCAGAATACTACAAAGAATAAATTGAAAAGAACACACGTATCCATCTTTCTCCCTTTCCTGAAAGGCCTAGGATCTTTGCTAGTATATACGCAATTTAAGAATCTGCAAAAGAAAACCCTAAATTGGTCATACTCTGTAGATATTTATATTATATATTTTATGTTTATTAATTTAATGCTTGATATTTATTTATTTTGTTGTTACTGATATATTTAAAGCGCATGCGAATGTATACGAAACATGCGCTATATAAGTATTAAATATTATTTAACAATTATTTCAGGAGCGCGCGTTGGATATGAAATTTTAAATAGGTGCGTAGCGCCGAGTTGGCTATAATCATCTCATATCCAACAAGCACGAATGGAATAATTGTTTTATTAAATTTCATGGGCTTTCCAAACCCTTCGGTACTTGAAAATGACAGCTAAATTTTATTCACAAATTTTTCAGCTTGGAAACACTTTACACAGTCAGTTTCCTTATATGGTCATTCAGTATATGAGCTGATAACCGAGACTGAGTGAACCAATCAGAATGCTTGAAACGCAATATTCGTGGTTGAAAATTTGATAATATATTATTTTTATTATTAACCGTAAAATTCGCTAAATCCAGTACAACTTATTACTTATAAAAAGTTTCGGAATGAACATTTTTTATTCTTCTCTTTCGTAATTATTTAGATTGCGTACACGATGGCTAGAGACGTTTCATAACACAAATGTTATCAAAACATAAATATTTAAACTCTGATTTTAGAGTAGATGAGAAGCCGTATCTCCGAGCTTAGCACACACACAAAACAACCGACCTACCAAACTTATGAGTTAAAAAGCTCAATAAGCTTTGGCAAAAAGGCGGATTACACAAAAGTCCAACTGAAGCCTCGTGTACAATCAACTAAAATTATACTAAAAGTCGACTTTGGGGAAGGAGAAAAATCGGAGTGTCCGAGGAAAACCGGAGTTATCCGAGGAAAACCGGGATGCCCCGAAATAAAATGTCGGCTTGTTTATTTTTATTTTTTTGTTTTAACCTATGTTTTGCAATTTAAAAGTACTCAGATATGCACGAACACCGAGCAGTGAGCAAGTTATTAGAGAGTCTGGGCGCTAAGCGTTTGTCCCATCACTATAGTACACACGAGATCTGTGAGGCAGCGAGTACAGGGAACTTACAGATGCTGAGACATATGGTTCACAATGGTGCAGTAATATCCTACAGAGATTCCAACAAGCGAACTCCACTGTAAGTGTGAAAAATATGTAATTATACAAGCGCGTTTATCTAGAAAAAAAGCCTCCTTCTGAACTTGCAAAGTTATTCAATTTCAATTTTCTTGTGAAACCAACCCCCATGGAGCTTTTCAGGCTTTTATTACAAGTTATAATAATACAGGGTTCAAAAGTAGAGATTTCTAGATTTTCCTCCACAGCGCGGTTCACGTATATTTTAAACAATAAGAAATGCTCTCAGTGAAACAGACAGATCACAACACCGGGATCACTACCCTGCTCTTTTCAACAAGTGTGCGGGTTCTTTTAAGTTTCCCAGTAGAGTGTTGGGAGACTGAACCTACGGTTTAGCGTCCATATCCGAGAAGACGCAAAGGTATAACCATTTGTAGATGTGAGAACAAAGGCAGCACCTTCTCCTCAATTATTTTTAAGACCATGAGAGTTGGTCCGGTCGGGAATTGAACCCGAGCGTCCCGCTTAATAGACTGGAACCTTACCAACTAAGTTAATCAGGCGGCGGTTAATCTCAAAAAGAAGCAAATCTGCAAAGGATGATCATTTTTATATCCTCAAATTAACTTAGAAGACGCCAGTTAACCAGTAAAGAAATTTAGTATCTGTTGCCACATTTTCTCTCTTTTGTGTTTATGCTCGATAAACATTAGGTGCTTTGACTCGGCCATGATCTGCAAGGTTATCCCCTCCCCTCCACTGTTGGTGAACCCGCACCCCCACCAAAATTCCTGGCTAATTTTCTGTATACAAAAATAACTGCCAAATGTATCATCATTTCACGTTTTTAGTCACGTCAGTGCTGCTGAAGGCTATCTGGACGTGGTAAAGTTTTTGCTGCTTCAGCCAGGAATTGATATTAATGCAAAAGATAAGGATGACGTCACACCACTTTTGGGTATGTGATCTCTTGCGTGATTTATCACGTTAAATGTAACAATTAGGAATAAATGAAAGCAGGCCTTGAACTTCCTAATTTTAGGGGCACGGCCATTATGGGCTCAAGATTTTAGCCAAATATAGGACACCAAGGTAATTCTCAAAGGGCACCAAATAGTTAATAACCTAATTTAAAACAACCTATGTTTCAACACCTATTTCTCGAAAGCACGGCGGCACCCAAAATAAAAAGGGCAGGCCATTTGTGGCCGTAAATCGTGCACATTTCTGGGGATATTACGGCAATGACCAGGGGTATCCACGGCAAATGCCGCATGGCCGTGCTAGATTTCAAGCCCTGTGAAAGTTTTACTCTTTCAAATGAGAATTGAGCGGGCTGGGCTTTTTTCAACGGGTATCTAAAATTCTGTGTAAATTTGGCTTGAGAAAACTTGGCCGGGCCGTCCCTTAGATTTTTCAGCCCGCTCAACCGGGCAATCTCGCACCATAAATGGGGGCTGAAATAAACCAGAAAACTATTTGATTATTTTTTTCTTTGTTGGTAGCTGACCCAGGTTTTAAGTTTTCCATAACCACCTTTAACGCAACTGTAAAGTCAATTATTTTCTTGATCCTGGGAATTTGTTTAATGCTCAACAAACCATCAATGTGCCCAAGGTTTGTTAAGGTGAAATTTCTGCCATTTTGCATATCTTTGATTCCTGGCTCTACCGACATTTGAATATTTATGTTATCTTCTTTTTCGGCAAAGTTCACTTAATTTTAAATCCTTACGAGGTTGGAAAACGAATAACAAATTCTTCTGGGAGCTAACCTGCGATGGACTAGTGTCCCGTCTATGGAAGGGTGGGGAGGAAGAGACGGGGGAATGTGGAGGAAGGGAGGAGGGGGGAGTTAAAAGACTCCCATAAGTATCTACTTAACACTAAAAAAAACGGAGATAGCTGCCGGCCCACTTAGCTACTATAGAATAACTTAGCTAGCTATCTATTTAAAAGCTTCTGCTACTTTACATTTTGAAAACAGAAGCCGTAGTCCACGAGAACTACTCGGTAGCAGAACATCTCAAATCACATGGCGGAGGAATCGCTGTGAGTAAACTTGCCCACATAATGAACGAATCTACTCGCAATGGTGACTTCAGAAGCCTAAGACGGTTCATAAGGTGGTTAGGTCACGTGAACATATGTGATTATGATGGGAGAACGGCGCTTCACACAGCGGTACAACACAACCAAATCACCATGGTTACCATGTTGCTTAAGGAAGGCGCCGGTAAATGCTATTTTCATTACTTTCTTGTCTCTTAGTTTTCTTGACGTTTTTTTAAAATTGACCCTGAATATCTTTAATAACCCTAAAAGAACAGTTCTGATTTAGGGGAGATTACTTTGAATTGAAACCGTGTCATTAAAAACCATACAAAGGGGTAAAGGGGGTCGTTTGCTAATCGCCCTCTCTCGTAGCCAGAAGCTGAATTGCCAAGGACGCAGCTCAACGAGGTCGGACCGAAGAAGCTGTGCTGCTGTGTAGGCGCTCGGCCCGAGAGCACGATCCATACATAACCTCCGAGCACAGCACCACAGCCAGATTTAATCAGCTGGGAGTCGATTTTGCTGAGGGAGGAAAACCGGAGTACCCGGAGAAAAACCCTCGGAGTCAGATTGAGATCGACAAATTTCAGCCCACATGCCGAGCCCGGGAATCGAACCCGGGTCGTAGAGGTGGGAGGCGCGAGTGATGACCACTACGCCAACCTGACTCCCCATTTATTAGGTATCATTTCACGGTAAAATGCTCCAATGGAATAGGTCGATATAAACGTTGTGGTAACATGAAGTTAAACTGCGTCGGCATTTCTCAAGAAACAGTTGTATTGATAGAGGTTATTACTATGTTAATAGCTTGATATCATTTTTATTCACGAGTTTTTTGTATCATATTACAAACGAGCAAGTACGCGAGCGACTTACGATTTTGTAATGTTGTGACGACAACGTTTCCCGCATTTTCCAAACAAAGAACTTTGATGATTTAAAACATTTATACTTTAAGTACTCTATCTGCTAAAGCTGTATAAATGTCAAATAATTATAAAGTATAGTGATGGTCAAAACAAAAAGCTCGATATAAACATTTTCTTCTTCTTCTTCTTAATTCTCTTCACGCCAGAAGGCACATAAGGACGTTATAAACATTTTAACCAATCTCATTTCTTGTGCTCCTATGACGTCACAAGCTATGCTCGAAAGGACTTTTCCTTTTTCAAAGTGAGAATAGAGATATAGAATTGAGAAGAACAAATAAAGATAGCTTTGGGGAGATCGGTTGATTTAGGATGAACGTTGGTTCCTTTTCCGCCTTTACACCTTTTTATTTAGTTTCGACTAGTTTAAAGCTATTGATTTTTTTTATCTTTAAAATGTTTACATATGTTTATTTATCGAAAAGGCAGCATGGCAAAAAGCGGAATTTTATAGATCTATAAAATTTTGTTTTTTTAGACTGTAATCTTATTGATCGTCATGGCAAGACTCCACTACAGGTAATTTTTTTGTCTTCTTTTTAACAAAAGTGAGTTTCCATATCATTCATTTCAAAAAAAAATTTTTTAAGCCGAATGTACATAATAGAGTATATTAATCGGCACACGGGGCATTGATTTCTATCTTCGAGAGTTCACAAGACAAACGAGTAAAACCATTTTCAACTCGAGAAGAAAAAAAAACATTTCTCCGTTTGCCCGTGTAACATTGTGTTTAATATAAAAGTATCAACAGAAAAATAAGTAATGACAAAATAAAATTATCGAAAAAAAAACGAGGTGGAAGCGTTGTCCTATACTGTGATGTTCTTTGCATTGTCTATGTGAAAATAACAAGTTTTAGAAGAGGTGATATATTGGTATATCATCCATAATCATATGTTAAAAGTGTTACTATATATGGTGAAGCTTTTCACATGTGAAGCAGGGCCGTAGCAAGGGGAGGGGCCAGGGGGGCCCGTGCCCCCCCAGTTTTTTCCCCAGGAAATACGTTTCTAGACCAAATAATTTTCAAAATTTCCCAGGGGAGCATGCCCCCGGACAACCCTAGCAGCCTTGCGCCTTCTGCCCAAGGCTGTGACCCCCCAGTTTTCCAAGACTTGCTACGGCCCTGGTATGCAGAACTTGCCACAATCCCTACTTACTTTCACCTGCCCTACACTAGTTACTTGCAGACAGTCCATTAAACCGGCGCCCTTAGGCACAAAATCTACATTTTTTTCATTATCACTAACTCAAATTTAGACAAATTTATTCTTTGGATAAAATTTCTTGGTACTTAACAGCCATGGTCTGCATATTGTGCCTTAGTGTATGTTTTACCCAATACTGAGTGAGTTCTCAGGTCCATCAGTTCAAACTCTTTCAAAGTTCTCTGACAAATACTGAAATGGTTCAGCTTTTTACCTAAAATTTGTAATCATTTCATGCTGTTAATTATTTGTAAAGAGACCATGGACTGTTTCTTGATGTATTTATATTTATTTAAGACTGCAGTACAGTACATTATGTATTAACTGTGCTGTGCAAGGAAACATAAGATTAAATTTACCACACTAATTATGAAATGTATTGATGCAATTTGTGTGATGCAAATTATATTGGCTGCACATGCCACCAACTCCACCTGCGCATTGAAGAACACAAATATTCCATGATTGGTTAACACTTTAAAGAACACCAAAATCAGCAACCAACCAATCTGCATAAACAATTTGTGATCCTTAAAAAATGCCATGTGAAGTTCGAATGCCTTGTCTATGAGATGCTCCTAATTAGAGAAAAGAGACCAACTCTAAACACTCAATCAGACTCCATACCAGCAAAACTGTTTATTACATAGTTATGCACATTTTTCTGTTTTCCATTTTTGAATTATGGTCCACCCCTTAAATGAAATAGGAATCTATATTATCAACAAATAATTACAGATAAACTAATTACCAAAAGCAAACCTGAACTAGTGTCAGCCAGCCAGCAGGAGGACAATGCCAAGGACACTAGCTGAGTTGATAACACTTCAAGCAACAGACTTACGGGGTTACCAGAGTAGCAGATACCTCCCAGATTTAACTCCTTTAACATAGTGCACTTCTCAGCTAGCTCTTTCAGTCCGTCAATCTAATGAATTGAAATTTACAAGAGAAATACTATAAAGAAACACAACTAGACAAGAGAAGTGAGTTCAAACAAAAACATGGAGAATATAATAAGTAGTTAAATACTTTTTAAAAAATCATATTGAAGTAGGTTTTCAGGTAGATAAAATGTTTGATTTAATTAATCAACTCATTCTATATCAATAAATAAATAATACCTTAAATCATTGAGTTATAAATAGTAAAAAGAACTAACACTATAAGCGCTTGTTGCTTTAAAGAAGGGCAATGCTTGGAACATTTCAAACTTAAGTTGATTAATAAATATTTAGAAATTCTGAATATTTATGGAAGATTCCATTTGGGTGTTGTCAGATCACTACAGCCTTACTTCTATGTAGACTTGAATCTAAGAATTATGAAAGATTTTTGTTACAAATTTTGTGCATCTTGCCATTTAAAAATATATGGAATGGCGCACTGTATATATGTTGGTACATTTATGAACACAGATCTGTTCAGTAAAAAAGAATTTGAGTTTAGCTTTGCTTAAGCGGCTGTGGCTGATAATGTGCAGTTTGAAACAGTACTAGTCTTTAAACAGAAGAATGATAGACCCTAATGCTACACCAAACAAAAATTATTTGCTTGTTAATTGGCACTCTAACAACAACCCGGGAGGGCCTCCAATTGGCAATGGGCAGGGATGATCGTCGTATCTTTTAGGGGTCAAAATCAGGGATCTGGTATCTTTTAGGGTGTCTAAAAGGTTTTTGGGCCACCAAAGTCTAAGCTGGTATCTTTTAGGGTGTCTTTTAAGGATAATAACATGTTACATAATAATAACAGAAGGTGTTTGAAGTTGATGTCTCTGGAACTATTAAAAATGCTCCTTAAAATTATAAATTTGTTCATTTTTAGCTGGTATCTTTTAGGGGTAAAAATCGTATGTTGCCACACCCACCTTCATAAGACTCTGGTATCTTTTAAAGGTGTTTATGAACATTTCCAATGATCATCCCCACCCGAGGAACAACAATTACACCTAACAATGTAAAAGTTTTACACAAAGGTTTGATTATCAATCTAGTATACCTACAGGATCCAAGCAGTTCACACAGCCATAAAGGTTGACAGTGACTAACGCTGGTGATGTGACAGCAAGAATTTTCAAGAATTTTCCAGTGACCCCATCACAGAATGAAAAGTTTACATAGTGCAGGAAATTCCTTTGTGTTGCTAAATGATTCACTGCAGTGATAGTTGCTGATGCACTATCACTGAAATCTGCTTCATTTAAACCTAAAAATCCAACAAAAAGCTCTTCATTTGGCCTCGAGAGGAGCCACTGCGACCAAATGCTTGGGTAAAAGAAACTTACAACATAAAAAGATTTCAAAGATCTATTTAAAAGAGCTTCTTGTGTCCAGCTCTTTAAAATATCTAAGAAATCTGGTATGTGTTCAAATGCTGCTCTTTGCTTTATCTGTACCTGTAACCCAGTCTTTTGAACAGTGCTTATTTTTATATGCATCCTTGCAATGTTGACCTGCTCGATTAACTCTCGAGTTATAGCAACAGAAAATCTCTCCATCTGCACAACTTTAAAACTTCTGAGGTTGAATATCAATGGCCTCCAGCTCTCAAAAAAATTATTCATTTGTACCTTGGCAGAGTTAAATGATGTAGGAAGTCTCAGATACAAACTCTTTAATCTACCAAGCTGTAACAGACAAACAGCCTCTCTGTGATCCACAGTTTCATAACCATAAGGAACTGACCAACATAAATGCTGTAGGTTTTTGCAGTTTTGCAAAACAGACTGCAGGCTTTGAACTGGAAACTTACAGCCTAAGGTATTCAAGTATCTTAAAGCTTTGCAGCCTGGGATAATTCTCATCAATGACCACTGATCAAGTTGATAACAATCCTCAAGATTAAGTTGTTCCAGACATTCTGAGAACCTCTCAATTTTGTTAATTAATTGCTTTGACTTGACATTCCAACAACCTTTGAAGTTTGCAGTTCTGAAAAGAAAAGTAAAGGTATTGATGATGTTTTCATCAGGGTGAACACTGTGGCATGTTAGTTTTTTCATGCACATTGATATCCATATGCTGGGGTGGATCAAGGGGTGGTTTGGTCGAACCCTGAAAGTGAAATAAACACAAATATTTGGACCATCTTGCTTCAAAAGTAGCAAAACTTGACGTTGTTTTAAGTTACTAAACACCTGCGATTATCCCTCAAAACGCTGAAAATCACCTTTCTAAGGACCTACATTTTGATATTTTTCTGGGGCAGCATGCCCCCAGACCCCCTTAGGATGGTACACCTTTGGCGTACATTTGTTCGAACCCCCCTTCACTAAATCCTGGGTTTGCCCCTGATATGTGTGTGGTCTTAAAATGTTGAACAACATAACATGCAGTCCTTAACACAGCTCAACAAAGACCTACATCAGTTTTTTACGTAACTGTATTGAACATTGGGAGATTTCGGTAAAAATAGGGAGATATTTAGGGAGATAATGAGATTCCATCGAAAGTTTGAAATACCTGCCTCCGTCCTACATCAGTTTTTTAAATAACTGTATTGAAAATCGAGAGATTTCGGTAAAAAATGGGGAGATATTTAGGGAGAAAATGAAATTCCATCGAAAGTTTGAAATGCCTGCCTCCGTCCTACATCAGTTTTTAAAATAACTGTATTGAAAATCGGGAGATTTCGGTAAAAATAGGGAGGTATTTTGGGAGATATTGAGATTCCACCAAAAGTTTGAAATGCCTGCCTCCGTTCGAGCTTTTCTTGACTTTCACTTAGGAACTAAAATTTAATCTCTTACAACGGAACCCTTCTGACCCGCAGTTGCATATCTCCGGTTTCTTTAGTGTTAAGGGGATGAGATTCTTTGACTTCCCCTAGATACAGTTTTAGCTCCCATAAAATGCTGGTTCTCTACAAAGAAATACATTACAATGTCATGTTACTTATATTACACATAACAAGTACGCTACTGACCTGTAAAGTGAAGGATCAGTGGCGATTCTATTCAACCGTTTATTTACACATGCCACAGCCTGCAGATCACGACATCCGACATAACTTAGCAAGAAATGTACTACTTCGTCCGGAAGGTTCTCCATTGGCATTGTTTAAACAAAGGATCGAGTATCATCTGTGAACTTGTAGTTTATAAATTGTCTAAGGTTTCTTTTATTTTCTTCGCAGAAATTTTCGAGCGCTCAATGTATTCAAAAACATATACTTGTTTCACCCACTAACTTGCTTATTCTGGAATAGCTTCGGACGGAACTCCTCAAAAACAAATTTATACATGGCGCTTTTTCAAGGAATGAACGTGAAAACAGCTGATTCTAAAAGGTCTGGGACAAGGACACATTCCTTATGACGTCATTATAAAGACAATGGATCATTTGTTCATATGCTGTATCGTACTGACCCAGTGTTAATATATTTTATCATGCTATCTTCTCTTTAAACTAATTTGGACGAGAAATTTGGGGTTGAAATCTTTGATTTGTCGGAAAATTTGTACAGTATCTTATAGGCACCGCAATTTTTTCCTTGAGTAGAAATTGCTGACTAAAATTTGACTTGATCTCGGGGTAAAGTTAACATTCCTTAAAGAACCGTTGTCACCTCACGGTAGAGGCATGGTAACGAGTTGAAATCCGCCATTTTAGGGGGTCGCTTGCGAGACGAAAAAGAAGTATTCAATAATCTATTTCCATCCATAATATTTTCAGCTACTTTACAATATTCAGTTATCAGGTCGAAAGCTCATTCATTTAAGTTTTGTAACCCGAAATTTTAAAGCCATATTGGCACATTTGATGGTGTTTTTCGGTTCGATATGATGACTGGTAGGTCTCTCAATCGAGGGAGACCTCCGGCCAAAGAAAAGATCGTGAAAATTCGTCTGAAGCAATCTGTTTTCGAGATATGGAAGAACAAGAAACAGACATCTGGATATGGGTAACGCTCACACAGCATTGTTACCGAGTATTTGTGGCAGTGTCGCCCTGGAAGTGCAAACAGCACACAGAAATCAACAACGAAGCGGCAACGGTTAGATTGTTATTGTGGGGTGAAAGA
>JAOEHV020388904.1:0-10802 GCA_025447995.2 Isaurus tuberculatus | reverse complement strand
CACAACCCAGTCCCCCTAAAACGCGGTCGTTAACCATCAAAAAGCGAGTTTCAAATGCTTATAAAAAATCGAGAATAGGACCGATTTTGAAAATTCTTTCTTTAAACGACCTTATTTTCCAAACACTTTCAGTAGATGAAAAAAAAATTTTGGTGTTAGTAGCACTTTAATATTGAGCGCTGTTGCCGCAGCTGCAAGTTCGCTTGAAAATTAACTCCGCACATCCAGCGAATTCTTCGCAGCGGATTTAGCATCGCGCTGTTAGCGCCTAGTGTGCGGCTTGCTTCAACGATTTTATCGAAAGAGATCGTAGATTTCAACAGGCATCATATGAAAAATTTAATCAAATCGTAAACAAGCTTTTCTAATCTCTATATTAGAGACCGTCTTTAAAATGCAAGTTTTAAATCCGACCAGCAGAAAGAATGTTCATACCTTTCCTAACACAAGAGATTCCATTTCCAATAAAGTTTGCATTGCACTGACAACAATATCCGGGGATAGTGTTCACACAAGTTGCATCTTTATTACACCGCGACGAGCCCACTGCGCATTCATCGACATCTGGATACAAAATGACAGAAAAAGCCTTACTTAATATCTTATGTTAATGAAACGCCAATTTTAAAAAGCCGTTTAGAAAAGAACAAAAGGGCTTGCTCTTACAGCAAGGCTTGAAAAAAATATCTTTAGAAAATTTAAGTTTAATTGAAACTGATTTTTAAAGTTTTTAAAAGTCATAAATAACTTTGCAATATATCAGTATCTAATAATTCAATAAATTCGTGAATTAATAACCCAAAAACACAGTAATTTATAATCAGTTGATAACCGGTAAATATTGATGAAAAGATAAAAATGAACATGGGAAGAACAAAGAAGCGAACAAACAAATAACAAACAATTAAAAAAAAAACATGCAAAAGAAAGAAAAAAAAACATAAACAATTGAAAGGAGAAATTAAGTAATACTTTGAAGAAAGACTGTCACTATGAGTTCACAGTATCCCATGCACCTGAGTTTTCCTGAGATTCGTCACCAGACATTCCACCAACAGCATCGTATACCGCGGCTGCTTCTTTCCCTCCACAATTCATCCCAGAATGAATACATGTCATGTTGCAATGGTCCATTGACACAGCTTCCTCTAAACCTGACACCTCTTCCCTCGTCAGACAGCCACATTCGCTCCCATTATGAATTGCAACGAAAGGAAAATTCCTTTCATGGCAAACAAGCATACACGATTGAATACTTAGTCCGGTCCAAGCTTTAGTTTTATTTGCTTCAAGATATTTGTGCACAACAAAACAGCCACGTAAATCTGAGAAGGAAATAAGAGGTTATACTCAGAATCTTTCAAAAAGATCCATTTTTCATTCGAATTACTGCGTTGCTGAGCAAACGAATGAGTTTTAACAATCATCAAAGAGAGTTTACATCTAATTTTGGGTTGTACTGCGTCACATTCAAAAGAAAAAAAAAAACTTTTTTTTTCAATCATTCGGGCGATACTTTAAAACATTTCTTGTTTACAACAAATAAAGCATTTGAGCAATGGAACGCATTCCCCAATGAAGGTGCCCTGAAGAGCTAAAAATATATAGAAAGAAAATGTTTTCCTTTCTTGGAGGATCAGCATAGCAAGCAGATAGAGTGACCTTCCCACTAGTAATAATAATAATAATAATAATCGGTTTATTCAACATTATCAGTTCTAGCAATACAAGTATTGAAAACCAACTGATTTACAAGCAAGATTCAAAAAAAATATTTACAAACAAAGATATCCCAATAAAATTTAAAATTCAAGTAATATACACTATTTGTTGTCTAAAAAGCATTGATGGGATATAAAACTACGTTTGAAACGCTCATGTGTATATCAGGTGTATATCTTTGATCTACGCATTCTGATTGGTTCGTTATCTTTGTCTATTAAATATTATCTCCTCGGTAGGTGGAAAGTTTTTGCGAGATTTAAATGGTGAAATGGCAATTACACACTTCTGCTTTGTAACTGTTTCAGAAACGGAAATTAGTATCGCAAATGCAAGATCTTGGAATGTTTTTCTATGAAATCTTTTACTTTTGGTCGAGAATCTTTATGTAAATTTTAACTTTCTTGGTCTGAAGCATGAAACCGAGTGTAAGTTCGGTGAGTGCACAGAATAAAATGTATAGGGAGAGACATGATAAAAATAAAAACCCAGAAAACTTGTGGTCGAATTGAAGTCTTCAAGTTTGAAATACTATTATTCTCCTTATTCTCGGTTGATAGTTCCTTTTGAAATATCTAATATTCTACATGCAACTTTTCACCATGGACCTCCATTTCAGAATAAAAAATACTGCTAAACACAGCACGTGTTGAAAAGATAATACAATAGTCGATACGTTACAATGTAATACCTAACGATCCGCGATACAGAATGTTATACATTTCATTTCATTTCGATGGGGTATAAACACAAACACGTTATAAATACTAGTCAAGCTAGCCAATGATGTAAAAGAACCTTTATTGTATTACTTACATTTGTTGGGTGAAAACGAGCTTTTTAACGGTTTATTTTTTCGGTCAACAGTCGAGTAGCTGTCTGCAGACTGGACATTTTGTCCGTACATATCTGGCCAGCCAACACGAAACATCCACTGCCCTGGCTTGTTAATGTTTGAACGACTGCTAAGTGTTTTGACACCCTTTTCTCCTGAACCAGGAAGAGTGTAATACCTGGATTGTGAGCAAAAGAATCCCCTAAGCCTAATTATATAAGAATGAGTTGCAGAGGGGCGACGCGAGGTAAGCAAAAAATTTCGGCAACAAACTGATATCACTTTAACGATACTTAAAAAGTATTCTAATTAAAATGTGCTTGCTAGTGCCGTGCAAAAAGACACAAAAAGCTGCAAACGAAAAAAATAGGCATTCAATGACTGCATGTGGCTATTGCAATATCAGTTTTTGTAAAAAAATTAACTTATGGAAAGATATTATGATAAAATGGAAATGATATCGATTTACATCAATATCGAAAGTACTGGTGATGTGCTTATGTAGCAATTATTTGTAGTAAGAATTTGTTTATAAAGTATGTACTAGACAAAAGTTGTGTTTTGATTTTCAATGTAAAGTAACAATCGATAAAAAAAGGTCATGTATACGTCAGATTCCGAAGTAACGTTGAAACCAGCAAATTCGCTATCGGGGCCAATCAGATAGCTATCAAATACTTCGGAGCGAATACTGTTTTTGGGCTTCCTGTGTCAAGCTGACATCACTCTTTCACTCAACACGGTAACATAGAATTGGCTATCGCCTGGCAGGTACAAAAAAAATAATTTTCAACGGTAAACTTTTTAAACGTATAATTTAATAACAATGGTTATTTAATAGTAATTACTCGATGACTAGTTATACTCCTTATTCCATTTAAGAATCTCAAATGGTAAGAGGGAGACTCGCTGGCTATTTATAAAATTTAGTTAGTGAGTTTTACCTTGGATAATAGAGATAATCTGTGATATCAATGTTTTAAGGGGTTGAATTCATTGATGAACAAATTTAGACTTATGTCCAATAGATCAGGTTATGTCTACATGAACAGGAAAACTCTGAAACGTATATTAAGCCAACTCCAAAAATATACGATTTCTTTTAGTAAATAATTGTAATCAACTAGAATATTTTTTTGTGTTCGCATCAGTTTTATCGGAGTACTAATACCTTATTTGTGAACTATTTCTCTTTCAAGAAAGGAAAATAATTTTTACCGTCTCATAATTATTCTTAAATTATTTTTCATATCTTTTTTTGTGTAGAAATAAATTTTACAAAAAACAAAAGACCTCTGCCTTTGTAATTTTCAGATATGTTCTTAAAAAGAACCCAGAGGCATTTTTCAGTTTCGCGATCTTCTAAAGCTGTTACACTAGGCAATTTTTTGTGCAACTTGTCTTGCAACGCCATTGCGTGCAACGCCCCGTGCAATGGCTAAAATCATTGCAAGTCAACTTGCAGATATCGTTACCGAAAGTAAAATCCAGTTCTACTTTTCGCAATGATTTTAGTTATAAATTTCAAGTTTCAGGAGCCATTGCGCCGTGTAACATGGCTTGCAATGGCTGGTGCAACTTATCTCGCAATGGCGTTGCAAGACATGCAACTTGCACAGAAAATTGCCCCGTGTAATATCAGCTTAATGATTGCGTCCGAAACATGGGATAGGTCAGTTTTACCTGATGTTATCCCCGGCGGAGAACCCAGCCTGCCCATGAACCTGTCTGACACCATGATGGTGGACGTGATATCCCTTGGACCACTGAATACCATCGTCATCATAGTTAAGAAGTACGAAAGTCTGCTGGCCGTCGGTTATGATAACAGCTTGATAAGTGTTTGCCTGTTAAAAAGCAAAAGCGTACTTACAACAATACTTTTTTTAAATCAGGTCAAAACTGAATAAAGTCATTTGAAACTTGGTTCATGGTTATTCTATATACAAGTTTAATCAGAAAACAGACAAATGACATTCAATGCTGTCATTTTCAGGAAGGATGGAAAACAAGTATCGTAGGAAAGAACTCTAGGAGTCTGATTGAGATTAAGAAACTAAGCTCACGTGTGAAAACCATTTTAAGTCGGGTCCATAGAAGTTGGGAGACCTGAATAATGATCGGTATCACAAAATAGTTAAAATGAAGATTTAAGATTGATGCTTTCATGTAGGTCTTCTAATCGGTCACTGCTTCAAGATATCATGTGACCACCATATTTCACAGGGACGGCGGAGCCGGGGGGGGGGGCTAGGGGGGCTAGAGCCCCCCCCAATAATTTTATGAGAATTTGTTTTTATTTCTTAAAGATAAAAATTAAAGTGAAAAAAAAAACAATCATAATAATGAGAAATAATAACTACAAACGCATATGAGAGTCAGGGATCAGTGCCAAGAGGATTTTGTCTTTGTAAATAGGGCGAATAATATAGGGGAGGGGTGAGTGGATAGGAAATAACTTAGCCCCCCCAATCAAAAAACTGCTCCGCCGTCCCTGTTTCAACCACGTACTGTTCGCTGTTTACCTTTTAGGCAAGAGCAAGTATTAGAGGTAAGCAAATTATGGCTAGAAGTTTTCTTTTTTGCAATTCAAAAACCTGAAATTGCTGGTTTCTTTAATTTTAACATCAATTAACATCTTAGTTATTTCTTTTTTAAATTTGAACAAAGTAGAAGTTTAAGACAATTTTTTTTGCGGGAAGGATGTGAGGTCAAAAAAAGGGGTCCCAACTAATGCTTTTTGTTACCCAGTTGAGCCGTGTAAAAAAACTCGAATAAAGCGCCAATGAATTAAATACTTTAAGTCAAGCTCGATAATTAGTCTGCAATGTTACATTATAGTGATGTAATATCTTAACACTGCTTTCTTTGTTCCACAAAAAATATTGAGATTAAATAAGAAGATATCTTTCTCACGTCGTTAGCAAACTTGCTATGACTGTGTTTCACTCTGCTCCAAGTTGCGACAAACACAAGAGACGCATTGAAACGAGTCTGGTGATAGAAGGACGAGCGCACATCTGCGGTGGCCTGGTGCAAGTCTTTCCCCTTCCTACTCACTCGGTAAGTCACGTGACTATTGCTGCCGACCGATACAGGAGCGTAAAACGATGCAATTGTTGGGTACAGTGAAGGGAACGGATGCTTTCTGTGGCGTAGTGTTGAAACCGATCTTGGATCGTTACCAAACGTTATCAGTCCGTCAGCGTGAACCTGAAATGATGTAAGAAATAATTGTTTCGGGACTTGATAATCCGACTATTTTTGAAAGAAAGCGATACTATACTCCTTTAGGCTTCTCTGTAGGTTGCTCCGAATATAATTAAAGGTTACTAAAGGTTTTTTCAAGTGAAACAAAATTGATATAAAGTAGCAAAATAAGTCAGCGTCCCTCCCATGTAAGGTCTTAAAAATGTATACCCCTTTCTGCTTGGACTTGGAGTTAATCACAGATAGATTAAGGTCCAGGGGGAAACCAAAAGAGAGATTAAACATCGCGTTTATCTGTACGGCAAACGGCAAGGCAAACCACGTCATCATTTTTTCACACATTTGCCGTCTGCCGTTTCAATTGAAGACTTCTGCTTTGCCGCATACTCTCATCCGGTGAACACTACGACAGAAACCGGGGATAAGTGCCGTCCCGAACGGTCACCAGGCTTCTAAAAGTAAAAGGATCGATCAAACATTGGCGTATATTATATAATGGCTGAAACACATTTTTTGATCATGAAAAGTATAGAGGTTGGTTCAACTCTGTAACTGTGACAAAAAACAATCAGTTCAAATGATAAGAGGTCAATGGAGTTTGTTTAAAGAATATCAACAGTTCTGAATGGGAGGCGCCTAAAAATATTTTTTTATGCATTTTTCGGCACACACAAAAGAAAATTTTGCCTTTATTTATCATGTTATGAAGGCAAATAAGCAAATAAATCACGACTCTGTTAATCCCTTCGATGTCCAATCATGACGTTGCTGGTTGCGGGAATACAGAGCCCTCCCCCCACACTACTCCACCCCGATTTATTCGTTTCTATGAAATCTTACAAGGAGTGCCTCTGTATTAAATCGTAAAGCTGTAGTCCACTCGAAAACCCTCTATCACTCTTGACCTTATTTTCTGAGGAAGAAAGACACACACGCACACACACACACACACAAAACACGTTTCGCATCAACTCTATATCAGAGGAACCAACTTTCCATCTTTCGTGTTATGGTTTGCTATAATTTTCGAAGGTCCCAAAACACTATCAAATTAGGGTTCAGAACAGATGTAAAGCATTATAATTTTTTTTTATTATTATTATCCAAGTCATTAAAACTGATCTGAATTTTTTATGGCAGGGACATGCATCTTGTATATCGAGACAAAAAACCCTGTTCAAGGCAACTTTAAAACCTTACGAATCTTGTATAATGCATGTTTACTTCAAACTGGTAATCTTATAGTTTTGTTTTGCGTCTTTTTCTCTTTGTTTTGACTAAATGGGCTGCGAATCGCATTATGTCAGTTGAACAAAGATCTTTTATATCTTTCTTGACAATAGAATTTTAGCTTTATAAAACTTAACTGCTTGTAGTCTAAAAGGCAGTCAGTTTAAAACAAAAATTTTAAGAGCTAACTTTTTTTCTCTTTTTAAGTTTTTTAAAACTGTGTCTGTGGACTTAACGAATATTTCAAACTTTTGCCATGTTAAGTAAATGCACTGTTGGTATCTTTTGCTAATGGTGCTTTTCTAACATCTTTTAAGGATCAATTTCAAAATTTTATCTTAAATAAACGCAAATTGTTACCACAAGTTATCAGGAACGCAAAACATAATTCACCCAATGCCACACGCAAAACTTGATCTTACACCTAAGATTTACTAAGAATTCCCATTGAGAGAAAAAGGGCGCTTCTAAAATCTGGTTTGTCTGTCTTGTAATGAGCTGCCAATCACAAAAATGCTATTTTTCATGGCAGTTTGATTGAAATTTGCTGCTTAAAAACTGCTTTAATTGCGTTTCTGTTATCAGGCAAATTACTTCGTGACAGATCTTGACTTGGACTTTTTACAAAATAAATCACTTAAATAATACACGTTTTACCGCGCATGGTTGGCTACAAATCTATTATTGAAATTCATTCAAATTCTGCTGCAAAAGAAGACTCTTTTGGTATTGTAATTAATTTTTCTTATTAAACAACAATAGGAACACTCCTTTTGCATATTGTCTCTTTGAAAAGTCATGGTAGCTTATTAAATTAGAAAACCTTTAATAAGTTTTATAAAACAGCCTAAATTGCCCTCTTGGTGTTTTCATTTTTGTGGTATATTTACACAAACAAGTTGTTAGGGTTGTGTTCACATAAATTTAAAGCAATGCTAAAGGTCAGAGACACACAAAAAGGTTGTCCTTCGGGGTTTGTTTTTATATTTACAGCTATTCCTGAAGTTTAATGAAAAAACACCACTAAAAGCTGTCTCTTTTTGTACCGTTTGGTTTACACTCCAGAACTCGTTAACCAAACTCTTTGGATAACAAACTTAGTTCCACTTCTTTTTCCCCCGATTCTAATCAAGTACCTAAACTTTAATACAAAGAAGGAGGCGATAGATTTGTCAAAAATATACACCAGCTATTTTCTAGTCAAGTCTTCAATTTGACCCCGTTAATTTCGGAGGTAGCATCTGTTTATGCTCTTGGGTGGACGGATCAACCAGGCAAAAGTCTTATAAAAGTTAGATTGCTTCCCATCTTGTCCAGATTTAGGTTTTGTGCTAATGACATAGAAGAAATAAACACTACAGGTGAATAATAAAGACAGCTTTACACCAAAAATTAATTTCTATTTGAGAACTGAACTCAAATTAATATTACTTTCTCAAGGTTATTAAAAAACTGGCTGGTTTACGTTGCTTATCCGATTGAAGAGATTATTGTAAACGTTGCTATTCAAAATTGATAATGTAACTAGAGTAGAGCAGTACTTACATACAAACTGTTGTAATATGTGTTGTAAAATCTGATTGGTGACTCGAGATTCACGCGCGGCGAAATTGAACTGTCTCCATCAGCTACATTACCGCTACTTGCAATACCTGTTCCATGGGGATAGAAATGTCTGGCGTTGACGCTTTTCACACTATCACAGCAATACAGAAACAGCAGGAGCACGAAGGTAGCCCGCGTCGCCATCAGGGTAAACTCGGTCTTTTGTAGTTTAGTAAACAGAAGGCCTGACAGATTGAACAATGTGTCACTGGCTCCCTTTAAACCCGTAGGGAAAACACCTTTTAATGCACCGGCCACCTTTGCAGAAATGCAGAAGATTTGGAGATCAATTCACGTGGTACAAATTTGTTAAACAATAGAGCCAAATTACTCCGAAACAGAAGAATGTTCATTCGAGCATTGACAAGCCCTTGCTGACACAAACGCTTATTTAATTGACTCTATCACAAAGCGACTCTTCTGGTAGCACTTCCGCTCAAGCCACGGCAAACAATCTTTAAATCTTTAAAATGCGCAACATTTCTATCATTTAATCCTAGCTTCAAGTGCATTGTTATTCACTCGGCAGGCGTTCGCGAGTATCTTTTAGTTTGATGGGCTACTCTCTAAAATTACGTTAAATGAAAACGGAAAGCAAAATTTCTGCGCATGGTTTGAGTTATCGTCTCATGTTGACGCCTGGAAGTTGTTGACAGATTTGAGAAAACGACACCAGATGAAGTATGTATATTTACAATTCCCTCTCGTAATCAACCTTCACTTGTCATGCTTCGGATGAATTCATGGTTTTTGCCATTTGAACTGCACGGCTAATCATTATCGTTATCTGTTCGACCATCGCTTTGATAAATAGTTGCTGAACAGTTCGAATGTTTTCTGCCTGTTTAGGAATTTCGCGATTAGTTTAAACTTTATAATTGTTTAGATAAGGATGATCAGGTTTTATCCGTGGGAGTTGAGTGCCATACCTAAGTTATTCAAATAATGCATTCTGAAGGACCAAAGGCATCTTTCTCAAGTGGTCATCGTTTTCAATAATGATAAACTGGGGAGGTGAAAAATAAAAACTTTACAAAAACACATTCTATTACAGGGATCAAGAAACCTTTTTATAGACAGCAATTACAGATCGAGGTTTTTGACTTTGGTTTTTCACAAGTTCTTGTTTATCATTGTGTATTTTATGTAATCAGGTATTCATTACTCCCTTCTTTATTAAACTTCTAACTTGATTGAGAACTAAAATGTGTCTTTGTGTCCGAAATACTAACGACTTCAACAACTGATGACTTTGTTTATATCCGTTATAGAAACTATAACATTAGTGCCCGCTTTTTCATAACCATGTAACTTTTGCAAAGACTTACTTACTTTTGTAAAGTAAAAGTGATACATTTATATTGCGCCTTTTCCATATGAATATGCTCAAAGGTGCATTACAAGAATCAGTTTACCCCCAGCGGACCGTAAGCACATATAGGCACATCTGGCATCCGCTTTAATGCGGTCCATGTATGCTGGTACTCATTTACCTACCTTGGAAGGATGGAAAGCTGAGTGAGCTTTAGCGGGAAAGAAGGTCAACCAAATGTTCAACCCTCGACCAGGCTGGGGATTGAACCCGGGACCTTAGGCTAAGGGTTGGGAGGCAGAGATCTTACCACTGACTGCGCCAACCCCTCCGCCCTCTGCCATTTTGTAAGCATCTGTTAACTTCAGCATAAAATTGTTTTTTAATTTTCTCTTTTCACTTTCAGTTCCCGCAATCATGAAAATATTATAGTTTAAAAAATACTTGCTATTTTGAACAAAGAGGAATTAAGAATTTTGTTTTGAGCGTAATCAAGAGCTTTAATTGGCACAATAAAATACTAGAATTCGTGTGACCAAGATAGTAGAAGCCAAAGCAAAATATAGAGGCCAAAATAGCTCGAAAAAGAAACAAAGGAAACAATATAAGGTTGAACGTTTTTCTTTAAAATTGCTGTGAGTATTAAATAGAATATTCGAAATCTATGAAAAAAATTAAACCTGAAAACAAGAAATAGGGAAAACAAAAATTACAAGGTACATAACATAATTCCTAATTCCCACTCCTAATCTGGCCTTATAGTTATATACAAGGCAGTGCAAGAGCACACGAGTTATCTATAAGGCCAGGAAAAAAAAAATTGTTTAGCGTCCCCGCCCGACCTAAGAAATGCTCCCGACCTCAATTTTTTTTTTATTTTTTATTTTT
>JAOEHV020388804.1:0-10806 GCA_025447995.2 Isaurus tuberculatus | reverse complement strand
TCATCCAATTTTGTTAATCACGCGTAATGATAACAGACCGAATTGGACGAACACGAAGTCCTATTACCATTACTAATATTATCGGTTTCTGTTGTTATTGTTAAAGTTGTTATTCTTACTGTTGTTATCATTCTTTTCTTATTATTATCATTATGATATTAGGGTCACCACCAGAAAACGGTACTTGCGAAGTTTCTCCAAAAAGTGGCCAAGCGTTAGCTACGTTGTTCAAGATAATATGTGCAAACTGGACTACCCAAAATCCACCAATCACGTACGAGTTTAGATTAAAAACAAATGAAGGCAAAAAGACAATGCTGCAGTCACGTGATTATGAAGGTTCCTTTAACTATACTCCTATGACAACCGTAGATAAAACGGAAAATCACACAATCGTAGTAGGTGTTTTAGATCGAGATGGTCTCGCTACTGAAGAGAAGCTAAAGGTCCAGGTTTGTATCATCAAAACCACAAACAATTACTTTTAATAATGAACATAAAAAAGCTAATTAAAGGCTAATTTTATTATCATTATCTTTACAATTTACTAATTTGTTACTTATTTACTAGTTATCATTCTTCCACTTTCTCTTTTCAATTTATTGTAACTCAATTTTAACGGTCACTTCTGAAGATGTTTGTTGTTACAAACGAAACGTTAAGTTATATATATTTGAAAATCTACAACATGCGTTGTTATACGATGTTTTTTACGGCAGTTTCTTTGATGTTTTTGTATAAAGGTTTCATGTTTAGGTCAGCTGCATTTAAGTGATAGGAAAAAAGATTACCAAGGACGTGGGGAGGGAGGGGGGAGCGGGGACGGCTGCCCCCCTCCCCTCCAATCCTGAGACTAAGTACAATTTTTTATTTGAAGCGAGACAAACTTGCCACTTGTCCTCCATAAAGCCGAGGACTTCTATTAGAATTTCCATACCAAATATTTTCAAAATACCCCAGAATACGCAGAATTGGCATTTCAGAAAGTGTAGTTTGCCAAATTCCGAGGCGGAGCATGCCCAGACTGTGGCCTCTAACTGGATTCTTTCTCGATAATAACAGGGACGATTTCACTACCCTTTGTAAGTAGCTAATTGGTTTGCCTACTTAGGGTGTGTTTACATGATACCGGATCGAAACTCGATGCGGATCGACTTGGAGTTCATTCTACGTTTACATGGTAGAATTGAAATGCCGAGCCTGCATTGTTTCAGGTCAACACACACATTTCTGACTAGAAAATGAAATATGGCGGGCGTTCGAGAGATTGCCCACCGCGCTTTGTTCGTGGCATCTCTGACATTGAGAAGCGAACTGATACAGTTAGTTTTTACCGCTTTCAAACGCAAAGTGAATTTTCAGAGAAAAAACATATTGCTCTTGGCAGTCATTACGAGTCAGTCCCGAGATTGGTCTCGCTCTGGAATGAACTTCGATCTTTCTTTACATGATTCCGGGATTGGATCTCGACTGAAATGAAAGTTTCGATTCAGAACGAAAACCTGGTGTGAACTCGATCCGGAATGACTTCACTTTCTGCCGGAGTCATGTAAACACTGTGCACCTAAATGCAGAGCTACAAGAGGGGGAATGAAGAAATCGGAGCGAGGTTCATTCCGGATCGAAACTCGATCCGGTATCATCTAAATACACCCTTAGATTTGCGAAACTTAACTAGGGTGTGGCATATTTCAAAAATACGACGCAAAAAAGCCCCTTTCTGGTAGCTGTCCGAAAGTGTTCATCTATTTATTTATGTTCGACGAAGGAAAACGCAACTATTCTTACCGTTGCTATACGCTCAGACTTTTTTTTTACAACTTTATTTATAGGCTCCGACTTGATGCGATCCTCTGTTGAGCGATTTCATCTGGTTATGTAAAAATGCCTTAACCTCATTCGACCGTTGTGGCATTCAAAATTTCTTTGAAATGAGTAACTAGACTTAAATAACTATAACCCAGATAAACATTATTTAATCCTCGATTGTTCAAATTTTGGAACGTCAAAGATAAACCTGCTGTATAGGAATTAGTATTGGAGAGGAAGGTCTAATAGATCAGTGAAACACCTCGAACGCATTTCACTAACCTATGATTAAATCTAGTTTATTTTCTTATTTTTGGTTTCATAGTTTATCTGGTAAAAGCTCTGCAATGTATCGCATTGGTGTATGATCTAATCTTGTACAAGCTTGGTATTTTTTCATCTCTTTTACCGAGTTGAATAGTTGTTATAGTATATACAACACAAGCTGAGTAGCTAGTGGACCACGAATCACTGCTTTAAAAAAATACACTGATAAATGATTTGAAGTTTTAAAATCTTGCTTGTTGCATATTCACGAGCTCACGCTTATTATAAATGAAGTACGAAGAAACGTGAAAAGTGAACAAAACGCTAACGAAAAATTTCAAACGTTTACGCTCCTTTATTAATTCTTTTATGTAAAAACCTAAAACCAATTAACAAAGAAGTGAACTCGCCGAAGAAGTTATCTTTTACGATGATGATAATATCGAATGTGAACATTAACATGGGAGGTGTATGGTTTCCGTCGTATGAATATACTAATACAGATTTTTCAATGAATTCTTACCAGATAGAGCCAATGGCTTTGGATGGGTCCACCGGTGTTTTGGATACCTTGTTAAAGCTTCTGAATCCCAATGGGAATTTGTTCCAGTCCATCCTTGACTCTGGTAACGCTAAAGCCTCCTTGTCGCTCATTAAAGCCGCTATGAGAATTGCCAGAAAATCTGGGATGTCTGAAGCTGAAAAAAGAAAGGTTTGCTTTTTTAGTTATGTTAAGCAATATTTCATATGGGCAAATGGGCGTTGCTTTGTTACAAAACGTATTCAATTATCCTTTCTGTTTTTGTTTACCATTAGATTCTTTTCACCTCTATATAGCACAAAAAAGTACTTCTTTAATAAAGCGCCCTAAAGCAATCATTTTTTTATGGTTTAGTTCGATATTTACTCTAAACTATTGTTGTCAGCGAAGGGCGAGAACGCGTAATTTAGACAGCTCAGAGATGAAATTGTTATGATCTTCGCCGCTCTGAACATTTCAGTTGCCTTGACAAAGACGAAGGGCTAACGCGCAAAACGGTAGTTCCTTACTCTATTTATTGCGATAAACCTTTGGTCTTTTAAATTACACTGTACTTCCAAATTTCTCTTTTTAAAAATGCTACCAGTAGCATTCATCAAAAAAAGCAAACAAAAAAATTGCCTAGATTTCTTTTAGTTATTGACTCAACAGATAGTGCTTTTTATTTTGATGTTCTAATTTTTTTTACTCTCGATGTTTTCATACACCACCATCAGTCAACATCACCATCTTCATCATCATCATCACCATCACCATAATCATCATTTTCATAATCACCATCACCATCATCATCATAATCACCATAATCATCATTTTCATAATCATCATCATCATCACCATCACCATAATCATCATTTTCATAATCATCATCACCATCATCATCATCACCATAATCATCACTTTCATAATCATCATCATCATCTTCACCATCGTCACTACCATACACATTTAACAAAAATCCGATGAAATGACAAAGTATATTATTTATTGGTGTAGACGATTGTTAGATCAACTTGGTTTTTCGAGTAGCTACAATAGACACGATAGAGAGGAATCTTTGATAAAATCGAAATATCCAACTACATTAAACACATCAACGTTTGTCGATACAGTTAAGCCGTAGGGGTGTTAAAAGATTTTTTAAACTTTAATTTATTAAGGATTAAACAATAAGTAAAGTATTTGTTTTAGACCAGAGAAGCTGTAATAATTGCCATGGTGTCAATGGATTTGTCTGACCCAGATTTAGCAAACCTGGTAGCCTCCGACGCTGGATTAATTCTTCAAGACTCACAAAATCTCACCACTGAATCATTGGTAGGTTAATTTTTTTTTTCATTAAAGAAAACTCTTTTTTTGTAAGGTCTGACGTTTGAAAACACCTTGAGGTCTTCATCCGCAAATAGTGTCTACTACGTCAAAGCGTTTTCTGTTTTTGTCTAGAAACAGAAGCGAGGCTGTTTTATTCCTTTTAGAAAATAACCTCTCCAGCAAACACAGAAAAAATCTATTCACCTGTTATGTGACGTCATACCGTGATTTCTATTCAGTTATAAAAAACGGAACTATAACCAATCAGAGGGCGCGTTATTTCGGGCTTATTTTCTAAAGGGTAATAATGAAACTAGAGAACTGAGCAGTACAGTTCCCTAGTACAGAAGCTGTTCAGAAAGCTGAATTTGCATTGGTCTATTAGTAAATTGATTCTAATTTAAAACAAAAAAAAATCGCTAGCTGCTTTATATGTAACACTGACGAGAAATGTTAAGATCGGAAAAGCCTTCGGAATAAATATGTTAAGAATGGAGTCATTTTTTTAATACTAATTTTTAGGGGTTATCAAAAGCCGTTCTTAAAAATAGTTTAAAGGTTTACTATTAAACCAATCATCTTGTTTCACAGTTAAACGCTTTAGATGCTGTTCAAACTGTAACATCTGCGATCACCAAATCGGGCAACGCCTCCACTGAAACAATGGCGGAGCTTTTTAGAAACGTTGGAAGTGTTCAAAATACAAAAGGTGCCACTATTGAGGTGAGGAGTGCATGTACAACGATTGTTGTGATTGAATTTGTTCCACGTTTATTTAGCAACAACGTTGTTGGTGATATAACTTTCATCAAACTGAACATTTAAATATACATCCTGTTTACTTCTTTTCCTTAGGATACTAGACAGATTGTAGACAAGAAACTGCAGATTATGGACCTATTGGCAAGTGGTTTTGCTTCAACGAAGATACCAGGGGAACCTCCAACAGTAGTGCAAGGAGAATCCGCTACTCTTGCCGTACAGAAAATTGACTCTTCAAACCTCGATGGAATGACCCTTTGTACCAACGATACCAAAGTCACACTTCCCAAATTATCCACCGAACCATCTTTGCAAAATGTGCTGGCACATTCCTCGTCTGTTGATGTACAGGTAATTGAAAAGATTTGTAAAGATTAACCCGACCGGTATAACTACTAAGTATTGCAATCAGAGACTCTTGTCAATTCAATAGCATAATGAAATGGTAAAATTGGGTGGATGCTAGTGCGTTCTTAAACTGTTGTAAAATACTCATAAAATACACATCTAAGCTTTCGCCGTCCAACGGCATCATCAGAGATGGTAAGATTATTCAGATTAGGGAATATATGGTGTGTTGAACTGATCAAGTATCCAAAACAAGAAAAAATAGAGAGTGAAAACAATGGTGTTCCATATCGTGCGATCCTCTAGGGATAGGATAAATTTAAAAATAGATGCTAACGCATCTTAGCTAGCTTTGGAATAACTCAGCCCCGAGTAGAAGTGAGAATTTTTAAAATTACACGTACCTAATTAATCAAGCATTTCACGAGAAGGTCGTGTGATTTCCTATACTAATACTGATTACTATTTTCTGTAAATTAATTTCTTATTTCAGATGATATCATTTCTGACAAATCCATACGAAAAGCTCGACGACGAAACTAAAGTCAACTCTCGCATTGTCAGCATTGGCATGAATAACGATAATGGAGTAAAGATTAACGTCTCTAACCTGTCCTCCGATATAGCTATTTCAATCCCAGTCAGAAGCTCTAGGAAAAAAGATACTCCAAAAGATGACAAGACACACATAGCTCGTCCAGGGTTTCTCTCATACCATAAAGTTGAAGCTTCTCAAGGAACCTTTGTTGATTTTAGAATTAATCCGATCCAAACTGAAGCAACGTTTGAAGCTTTTGTGAAATATAGCGAAGCCCCATCACCAAATAATTATGATTTCAAGCTGACTCTTCCCGATCACTCACCATGCCAAGAAGTGGCAGGAAACTGTGATCCTTACAGAGTCTTTAAAGACCCAGTAACCAAGTCAGGGGTTTATATAGTTGGTATAATGGCTAAAAGAAAAGAATCAAAACAACATACAAGAAAGAGAAGATCGTGTTTTGGGCACGGTCGTCAAAGAAGATCTTGTGTAGAAGTGAAAGAGCTCCCATTATCTTCCGAAGTTAGTGCAGGAAGCATCCCAGCCTATGACTCTACTACGGATTCCAATTATACCATAGCGATCAACCAAGCCAACTGCATGTACTGGTCCTCGGCTGCAGGGAAATGGCTTTCTGATGGATGCAAAGTAAGCTGATATATATATATAACCAAAAACTCTAATTTCTCATTGGCTAGGCATTACACATGACTACATAAAAAGGTGAACATCAAGGATGATGGGCCGTGCAGTTATCCTTGTGGTGATCCCCGGGTCGAATTCATCAAGCATGGCAAATAGCCAACTGGTTTGCCTCCTACCAGTTAGGGCTTTTAAAGATTGATGGGTGATTTTGGTTAAAACACTGAAAAATCCCTTTCGCTTAATTTTCGTCAATCTATTGTCTTTATTATTATCACTATCGTTATTACTATCACTATCACAGGTCACTATCACTATCACTATCACAAATAACTATCACTATCATTATCACTATCACTATCTCCATCGCTATCATTATCATAGCTATCACTATCATTATCACTGTCACTACCATTATTTTCATTATCAATATCCTTATCACTGCCGAGTCAGTGTCAGACGTATTTTTCTTAATCTAATATCTTTAAATGCTTGATCATTATCATTACCATCATCATCGCTATCGTTATTAATATAGTCATAGTTGTGGTTGTCTTTGTTGTTGTTGTTGTTATCTTTATCCAAGGTATCATCATTGTGCTGAATTTTCCTTTTTTACGTGAAATTCAAAAACGTTTCGTAATGCTTCCACAGGCTGGACCGCAATCAACTGCGAATAACCTACAGTGTCTATGCAATCATCTAACATCATTTGGTGGTGATGTAGTTGTTGCCCCAAACACAATAAGTTTTGGTAAGGTGTGGTCGGAATTCGGGTCGCTGCACAAAACTGGAAATGTTGCTGTCCTAGCAACGGTGGTGTCTGTCTTCTTGGTTTACATAATGATTTTAGTCTGGGCCAGGAGAGCAGACAAGCGGGACAGAAACAAGGTAACATGTTCTTGTCGTGAACTATAATTATCTAAAACTTTAAAATAATCAAGTCATATTTTGACGTCATCTAGGCATCCATAACAATTTTGGACCATGATCTTGGCGTAGTCAATATGGCTTAGTGGTTTGGGCTCTAGCTGGATTTGAATCCTATTGAAGTCCTACTCTGCCTAAGAAGATCTCAGGGTCAAATTCACTGTGTTTTCTGAATAGCCAATTGATTTGGCTCCTAACAGTCAAAATTATTTACTACGAGAAAGAGGATTTTAACCACGAAACGTGAAAATGGCTTCTTTTTGTTCGGGGAGTTGCTATTAATTTGAGATTATTTGAAAATAAAATTATAAAGTTTGATGTCAAATCTAAGCTGAATATAATTAACAACTGCTCTCACTAAAAATTGCACGGGAAAACGAAAATGAATTGTAAAACTTTGTCAAAGATATATTTTCTGCAGAACTTTTTGATGTCCTGTCCGATAGCTCTACTCATAAATCTAAGAAATGACTAAAAACAAAGCAAATAAATACTTTCATGGCACTTCGAAAACAACGAAAATTACGTCGAAAGTCAAAGATCGCGGTACAGTTTAGTCACTGTGCCAACATTGTGACGATAACTCGAGATTTAGGTAATCACATAGAGAGCCTAAGGAGAATCAATCAACAACAAATTGCTTCAAGGCTGAGACTAAATGCAACGGGACGATTTAGTATACATTATTCACCAAGTCCAATGGAATTACAACCAATAAGTCATTTACGTTTAATGGCACTCAACATAGTTCATATTCTGATTGGCTACTCTTCCTGTGGTTCATTTTAGTAGTCCCTTAGTAGCGAATAACACACATGTCGTTCTCAAACAAATACACTCCATGAGTAATTTTTCATTTTATCAATCCTATTTTTTCCAACTAGTTAATTACGTGATATTAAAAAAATTAGACCTCTGGGTCTCATATAGACACCGATTACAGTAATTAGCACATTCGGCTTTCAACCTCACGAGCTACTGACGTATTGACCTTTCGTCCAAGGAGTCTAATTGCTAAGTATAAGTCAAACTCCAAACTACCAAGCAGCAGAGTTATTAGCTGATCAGATCAAGGAGTGCATAAATCTAAAATGTATCACATTTCTCGCTACAGGTTCAGCCGCCAATACCTCTTCACACATCCTATTGTTGCGCAAACGGAAATGGATATCATCATGAAATGACTGTTAATACGGGGGTCTGGAGGCACTCTGGCACAACGGCTGGTATCTCCGTCGTATTAAACGGGGACGAGGGAAGCAGTGACGTTATTCACCTTAATCAGGGTTTGTTCATAGACGAAAATAAAAAAAGAATGCCTTTATTTGCAAGAGGAAACATGGATCGTTTCGTACTTTGTGTTGAGAATCCCCTAGGTTCTTTGAAAGCTCTTCAGGTAGCACATGACAACTCGGGAAACGATCCTTCGTGGTTTCTCGAGGATATTGAAATCAAAGATACCGAAAACGATCAAACAGAGACCTTTGAATGCCGAAGCTGGTTTGCTCTTGAGAAGGGAGACGGACGGATCGAGAGAATACTTACGCCTCGCAGCAAAGGCAGCGTTGATTTCAGAAATGAGTTTTACTCAAAAACTTCCGACGGGTTGACAGAGGGTCATGTTTGGTTTTCAGTGTTAGGTAAACATCCGAAAAACCATTTCACGAGAACTCAACGTGCGTCATGCTGTTTACTCCTTTTGTACTCGGCTATGCTGGCGAGCGCCATGTTTTACCAGGAAGGGGCAACTGAACAAGCTGTCCACGTTGGCCCCTTTAAGTTCACATGGAGAGAGATAATAGTAAGCATACAGAGTGCCATAGTTATTGCTCCTATCACAGTCCTTGTGGTCACGATCTTTAAGAAAAGCAAGCCTCGTTCAACAAAGCGAAAAAAACGATTGCGGCATCATTTTCAAGGCGCTACCTGGGAAACACAGAGCAACGAAGAAAATAAGCAAAAAAAGAAAAAAGAAAAACAACCATATCCACTTCCTCATTGGTGTAAATATATTGCTTGGATTCTTTGTATTTTAGCAAGCCTAACAGCAGCACTCTTTGTTGTATTCTATAGTCTTCAGTTTGGGAAAGAGAAATCAAATCGATGGCTTACGGCTGTGGTGCTATCTTGTACTCAAGACATATTTGTATCACAGCCTTTACGATTACTTGTTGTTGCTGTAATCATTGCATATCTTCGTGCAAAACGAGCAGCAATGGTTAAAAAGCCACAAGCAGACGAAAGAAAGAAGAACGAAGAAAGAGACTTTAAACCTATTTCTCTGCTTTCGCAAGAACGAACTGAGAGGGCAAGAGAGCATCTAAAACTACAACAGCAGATGTTTTCTATCCTAAAAGAAGCCATTCTGTTCATTTTCTTCTTGCTCCTCCTTCTAGCCGTCTGCTTTGGAGGTAGAGACGGCAGCTCATATTATATGAAATACTCTGTTGACAGTGCTATTTCAAATTTTGATGAGGTACGTACGCAATAATTTATCGCTCTCGTGTTTTAAATGAATTCGAGACCTCGACGCAAAATATTCTTACTTTAAACTCAAAAACCGTTCTTTTTACATTTAAAGATAAACATTTTTGAAGGTAAAACACAAAACTATACATCATCGGTAACCTTTTGTCCAACATAAATAATTAAATTGTCATTTCTTAGATTTCAGACAACTATATAGTTCTGCATCGAGTCAGCCTAACGGCACTCAATGATGGCATTATTACGAAACTAGAACAATCCAAATTCGGGAAACATCGAGATCTCCAAAAGATCTTCTTGAATTGTTCAGTTCATAAAACATCTTAATTTGTAGCCGTGCAGAGGTTGCTTCACAGATATCTTAAACAGAGGTGCAAATCATTTTATTATTGAAATAATAAGAAAGGGTATCTCATCTAAAATAACTTCTTCCCTTGTGAAATTGCCATTCTTTCTGAAATATTTGGAAAGCCGGGTCTCTTTGAAAACATTTTGATAAAAAAGTCAAACCTGTGTAGAGGAATGAATGTCCCAGTACCTTTAGCTCGCTATCCAGATTTACCAATATAAGATAGTACTTTAGAGTTGCTAAAAGAAATTCATTACTCCACGTTTTTCAAAGCAAATCAAGACACTCTTTGGTGCAAAATAATTGGGGGGGGGGGAGGAGGAGGAAGGGGTCGGAAAATTTTTGAAAACCAAATAAGCGGAGGGGAGAGGGTTCTTATTAAACGGGGGGGGAGGTTGGAAAATCTAAAAAAGAATTGTTCACTGTACACTGTTCTATTATAGGCATGATTATAACACAACTATTTCAGGTCTCAGAAAACTCGTATCTCTTTAAGTAACTCTAACAAAATTATACACAAAAAATTTGAGATTAGGAAATCCGAAAATTCAATAAACAGGGGGTTCCTAATAAGGTCGGGGAAGAGGGGGAATCAGAAAAAAGTCGAAGTTTTAATACGCGGGGGGATGACGTTTATTTGGCACCCAAGAGTAACAACATTATAAAACAACCTCTTTCCGTTTGAGTAAAAAGCTAAAGCTAAAACTAAATCCTTTACGAGCCTAGTGGCCCATGGAGCCGGCCCGGTTTCTGTAGTGTTAAGCGGATGAGAGTCGTAGACTCCCCCTGGACGGGACACTAATCCATCGCAGGTTAGCT
>JAOEHV020388701.1:0-10806 GCA_025447995.2 Isaurus tuberculatus | reverse complement strand
CGATCCCGGGAATCGAACCCGGGTCGTAGAGGTGAGAGGCGCGAGTGATTACCACTACGCCAACCTGACTCCCATAAAACTTCAAACCCTTCAAAAACGTGTTCCTTGGAAAGGGTACCCAACCCACCTGGAAGAATATCTACTGTGTGGTGTTTTGATACTAGAACACATCTATCACCTGTGAGAATCTTTTCTTGCACACGTTACACTCGTGAGGACGGTGTTTGTCATGAACATGAAGTGTGTGAATCCTGAGACGGTCACGTTTGTCAAACGATCGATCGCACTGTGTACAAGGGTATTTTCCATCTCCAGTATCGAGGCACTTGGTGTACTTCAGGTGCTTATCACGGTAATACTCGTAGCTAAAGAGTTTGCCGCATCTTTCACAAGCGTAACTCGGCCCATCTGTGACGAAAGACACTAACATAGTTTAACAATATCAAACAGGTTTGCCCCCTCTCCGTTTCATGCTCATTTTTCTTAACTTTACTTCACTACCTTTTTCCTAAAATCTAAAAGCTAAATCCTTTTACGAGCCTAAATGGGCCGACGCTTATCTCCGGTTTCTGTGTTAAGAATCCTTAACTTCCCCTGGACGGGACACTAATCCATCGCAGGTTAGCTCCCAGCCGAAGCTGGTACTCATTTACCGACCTCGTAAGGATGAAAAGCTGAATAAGCTGTGGCGCAAAAGAAGGTTACAGAAATGTTCAAATTTCAGCAGAGCCGGGGGACCGAACTCGGACGTTGTGGTTGGAAAGCATAGATCTTACCAACTTCCTAACCTTGACAAAACTTCAAGGTAGGAGCGCTACAACGGTTTCGCGGACCTCACTTGTTCTGTTGAAATTATATTTTTTCAGGCTTCTTTTCTCTTGCGGAATCTTAACTTGCGTGAAGAACTCCGAAGCTTTTAATCGAAATCAAAAGGCGCCCTTAAGGAAAAATTGTTAAAAAAGCAGAACAACGATTTGGTGCGATATCTTTACTAAAAAATAGTTTACCCGGACTGTCACTGTAACGCACGAGCCTGTTGAAATACTGCTTGTATATTTCTGCTTCTCTACGATTACCGAAGAGTCAAAAACTAAAGGTTCGTCCTGAGATCATTTAAGCATTTGTTAACCGAGCTTGTATATTTCTGCTTCTCTACGATGACCGAAGAGTTAAAAACTAAAGGGTCGTCCTGAGATCATTTAAGCATTTGTTAACCGAAATTCGATATATTGATTTAGCGCTTTTATAAACTAGATCCAATGAAGCACTCTAAACTTTTCCCGCATTTTTTAAAAGTTGTGCAGAAGTGTAATGCAATATTATTATAAAAGTTTTTAACTTAAGCATCTCCAGAACAAAATAAGATAAAACAGGAAACAAAAACTAAATTATCTCATGTCCAACAAGCGCGAATGGAATAATTGTTTTATTAAATTTCATGAGCTTTCCGTACATTTCGATACTTGAAAATGACAGCCAAATTTTATTCAGTTCCATTTCAAATATTTTTCAGCCTTGCAACACTTTACAAAGTCAGTGTCCATATATGATTATTCGGTATATGAGCTGATAACCGAGATAGGCTCTTTGCAGCTAGCGGTCACATGACACAAAATACGCCAAACTGGAATGCAAAGGAATGTGCCAGACTCCAAAACAAAACACAACTAGAAAAGTGTGATTTTTCTTTGTTTTAAATTTCCCAGTGGAGTCTGGCACATTCTTCTGCATTCCAATTTGGTGTATTTTGTACCATGTGACCTCTAGCTGCAAAGGGCCTATTGAGTGAACCAATCAGAACGCTAGAAAAATTCGAGGTTGAAAATTTAATATCAAGTGTTAACTGCTATTATATTGCCTTTTTAATGTTCCCTTAAACTACTGACAAAGTTACTGCACCTGTGTTGTAGCTATCACTGCCTTTACGCTTGACCTTAGATTTAAGTCCAAGTGGCATTCCCATGTACAGCTCGTATGACCAGTAACCGTACCACACGAGCAGTTCTTCCCCCGGGTGTATATCCCGTATGGAGTAGTAATAGAGGTCTTCCCCAAGTTGCGCTAGAGCGAGATTTTGCTCGCCCTGGTGACGAGCGCAGCAGATGAACTTCAACCAATTATTTGGCGAGGTACTCCCATCAATGTAGTGACTTAGCTGATCGTCTTTGAAAACCTTGCCACGTGATAAAAAGATAAAAAGATTGTTTCATGTTAAATTAACGCCAAATAAATTACCCACCCTAAAAGAAATAAAAAGCTCTGCTAAAGAAATTCCAACTCGAAATGAAACGAAAATCAACACTAAATTAATTAACATTTTAACACTATTAAATTTAACAAAACATCCTATCACTTCTAAAAAATTCTTAAAAGGTATGTTGCAGTTATGGAACGTTAAAGAAAACTTATTTAAATCTTTTAGTTAAACCACAGCAGAGTTGTAGTAAATCAAAAACAAAACGAAATCAGAATTAAAGCAACCTTTTAAGAAGATAGCCCTTAAGGAAGCTTTCACTCTGAACTCAATAAAAGTGGTTCCTTTAAAAAAATGTATAAATCATTACCTCCCATACAAATTCATGGTTTTCCAAATTCCCAAGATCGCTAGGGCGAACAATGTTTCCAGTGTAGGGCCCAAACTGAACATTACTTGGAATAACTTGTTGGCCACAGATAACTTTGTAACAAATCCCTGTTGGTAAGCGATCGCAACCTAGTTTAAGGTCGTAAGGCAGCACCTGATTGGACACTAACTCCAGCGGAAATGGATTTTCTGCAAAAGCTAAGAAATTTACTTTCCTGTTCTTAATAAGAAAGAAAGAAAGAAAGAAAGAAAGAAAGAAAGAAAGAAAGAAAGAAAGAAAGAAAGAAAGAAAGAAAGGGAAGAAAGAAAGAAAGAAAGGGAAGAAAGAAAGAAAACAAAAAATAAATTTTATTGTTTTAGGTTTGAATGATATTCAATTTTGAGAATATCATAGTGGTTTATACGGTCGTCTTGATTTTTCTAAACGTTTCGACAGACAAACAGCTTTATTACCATTTCTTAAGCAGTGTTTTACAATTTTAATTTGATTACAACTAGACAAGGTCGGTAAAAGTCACTCAGAATAACTATATAAAGATAAATTAAACTAACTGACTGAGCACTAAACCAGAAATATTGAGAAATACTGCTTTTCAAACCGAACAACGCAGAATGACTAGAGTGTTTCTCTGGATAAGGAAAACTTTTGATATCGTAGATTCTGATGTAATCGGTAAAATTTTTCGTAGTGTAACACAGGTGTTCATGGAAGGAAGGGTAAATATTTTGAGAGCTTGGTCTACGTTAGTCGTATGGCAGCATCTGATTGGACAATAGCTCCAGTGGAACTGGGTTTCCTGCAAAAGCTAAAAAATATTCTTTACTGCTTTTACTACTAAGTTTCTTTGACTATATGTCGCCCTCGATTATAGGCAGCATGGATGGCGCAGTCGGTAAGATCTGCCTTCCAACCACAAGGTCCCAGGTTCGATTCTTCGGCTCTGCCGAAATTTGAACATTTGTGTGACTTTCTTTACTGCCAAAGCTTATTCAGCTTTCCATCCTTACGAGGTTGGTAAACGAGTACCGCCTTCGGCTGGGAGCTAACTTGCGATGGATTAGTGTCCGGTCCAGGGGAAGTCAAGGACTCTCATCCGCTTAACACTACAGAAACCGGAGCCACCAAAAGTATGTGAAACTATCGTTTTTAAAAAGACCAACAAATATTGTATTATACTACTGCACGTTTGAAGAGAGAAAACTCTTTTCTCAAGACAATTCTGTGATTGTAATCTTACTGTCACAACCTTTTCGGCTTTTCTTGTTTCTTTGTTGTGACTTGTTTTTTGAACTTACAGTGAAAATTACAATTATTTCAATATTTTAGTAACAAAAAATATAAGCCGCCCTTTGATTATAAGCTAAACAAAAATTCCTTTAAAAATAATTTTAAACTGCGGCTTATAGTGGAAAAGATCCATTCTTCAGGATCTTTTGTTTTTAAAACATATTGTTTTGCTACTAGTCCGCAAAGTAAACATTAAAATTTAGGTTTCTCGCAATCTTACTAAAAGTTTTTTGGAAATATTTTTTTAAAGATGAAGCTAATTTGATTTAGTATCGAAAAATTAATTTTTCTATAGGATATTATCGCGAATTTACCAAATTTAGGTTTACGTGTGCATGAAATGTAACGCGATTTTATCCCAATGCAAATGTCTTTTACGTTAATAAAATGCTTTTTAGTTTCCTATATGATAAGGCACATCTTGTCACTTTCTTCTTTTTTGTGTACGCGGCTGTTTGCGTTTAGGCTTATATTCTTCTTTCGTGTAAAAATTGTTCAAAACGTATAGTACGTTTTTAAGTTTCCTCCCCTCAAAAATTATCAAAATGTAGCCTTCTGAATAAACCTCTTTTACAAACCTTTAGAATTAAAGCCAATATCCTTGAAATTGAATTAAAAGGATCTCGAAACTTTCTAATATGATTTAAAAAAGAGAATAACTCTGTGTGTACGCATTTTAAGTATTTACGAAAGAAAAGCTCTGAAAAGAAGTCATTTCCGAGCTGGACATTACGTCCTGGTTAAACCGCCGCCTGGTTAGCCTAGTTGGTAAAGTGCCAGTCTATCGAGCGGGAGGCTCGGTTTCGAATCCCGGCCGGACCAACACTTAGGGTCTTAAAATAATTGAGGAGAAGGTGCTGCCTTTGTTCTAACATCTGCAAATGGTTAGACCTTCACGTCTTCTCGGATAAGGACGTTAAACTGTATAGGTCCAGTCTCTCGACAGTCTATCGAGGGACTTAAAAGAACCCACGCACTTATCGAAAAGAGTAGGGTAGTGATCCCGATGTTTGGTCTGTCTCCTCTTTCACTGACGGCATTTCTTGATTATTCTTATGTATGTGATCCGCCTTAGCGGACTTTCTAAGACCCTCATCTGTTTTTGCCTTGTATTTCCTTGTAAAGCGTGTAGAGATTAATAATAAGTGCTATATAAATATGTATTATTATTATTATTTCTTTCGTAAATTTACAATTTTCTCTGCCCCTCCTCTCTATATATAAGAGACAGACCAATGAAATCTTTTTCCTACCTTTCTCGTTAGAAACACTGCCATATAGCACCGTCTCCACATCTTCCCAGGTAAAGAGAGGAACTCTTTCTTTTTTGTTGCTCATCATTTTTGCTGAGGAAATTCAAAATTGTTCTTTTTGTTTATTTTTGTAGTTGCTTTTAGCTTGATTTCTCAACTCAAAGCTGAAAAGTTCGTGATTATACGCTCCAAACAAAACTTTATTCATTTTACTATAAAAACGGAAAATATGGGATATGCAATCTAAGATCAATTTTGGAACAACTTTTGCACAAGGCGTGAGATTAAAAAAAACGTGTTAATAATTCCTGTTTTAGGTCACGGTTTTTAACCAACCCTCGGCTTTGAAGTGAAAATTTTATTCCTAATTTTCTGTTCTGTATTTCTAAAATTTCATCCATTGGTATCTAGAACGAAAGCAAGGCCTACTCAAGAACAGTGATATAGGTTTCCGATAATTTCAGTTGATTAAATTTTTGCTGCATTCGGCAAGTTTAATTCGCGTAAGATTTTTCATGCCAACTGACTTTAGCTGATCATTGAGAATGAATTTGTTGTTAACTGACTGATGAAATTATCTATCAACGAAATAACCACAAAACGGGTCTAACAAAAACTTGAACCATGAGCCAAATAAAACACTTATGTTTTAAAAACAACTATAGAACAATTGTTTTTGAAGCAAACTTTGATTCGTTTTCTCAAAAATGCTACAATCTTTGCTTTTAAAACAATTATATTTTTAAAATAGGTTTGCGATATTGAAGCAAACCTATTAATAAGTTTTTAAAAACACCAATTTTTGGTGTGACTGTTTTTCCGAGAATCGGAAAAATGGAAATGGCTCGATTAAAGTTCATTTCATACTTAACTATTGCAGGAGTTCAGGCTGAAAGATGAAAATATCATTTGACTTTGATTTGGAAAAGAGTGACCACTCAGTATCTTCAAGAACAAGGCTTTTTGTGTCTGATACTCACTGAGGTAAATGACATTTTGGCAACGCACTCTATTTTTCAAAACTGAAACTAAAAGTTTTTAAACGGTGCAATCGCCCCTTACAAGATCCAAAGACCATTAGTGTTGATAAATAAATCATCATCGCCGTAAGAATGAAGAAGCTGACGTTTCGAGTGTGAGCCCTTCGTCAGAGCATTGGTTGGAGCTCCTGCATTGGTTGGAGCTCCTGCATTGGTTGGAGCTCCTGCATTGGTTGGAGCTCCTGCATTGGTTGGAGCTCCTGCATTGGTTGGAGCTCCTGCATGCATTGGTTTTAGCTCCTGCATTGGTTGGAGCTCCTGCATGCATTGGTTTTAGCTCCTGCATTGGTTGGAGCTCCTGCATTGGTTGGAGCTCCTGCATGCATTGGTTGGAGCTCCTGCATTGGTTGGAGCTCCTGCATTGGTTGGAGCTAATAGAAAGGAAGAAATTGTCTTAAAAAGTTGAAGGTTATAACGAGAAAGAAAGCAGGAATTCCACAAACAAGAAACACGTGGAAAGAAAATCTAGAGCTGAGGGTAACAACGAGGAGCTTATGTAAGCAGTAAACGTATGAGCTCTGGATATGAGTTTTGTTGAGCGATGGAAAGCTTTTAGAGTCGGTATCAGAGAACACCTCGAGGATTTTAGTTTAAAGTATTCTATTTAACGCTGTGCTCCGAGGTCACGTATGGTCCGTATAGCGGCAGCCAGAGGCAATCTGCTTTCGGTCCGACCTCGTTGAGCTGCGCTGCCTCTGTACTTTGACGCGGTGATGAGCGCGAGTCTTTCTTTTCTTTTTACGAATATTCTTAATCACAGTTGTGAATATTGAGTGTACATATGTTCAACAGAATTTTTCTTTTAAAACTAGTTTTATTAAACACAGAATCTGAGTTTTGCCGTAGAGAATGTTTGTCTAAAAAGCTGCAAGGCATTCCATTTGATATACATGAACTTATGGAATTTACATTTTTGTTGCCAAGCTGGCAAACAACCGCGTTTAAAAAATTATTTTCATGATTTTTGATAGTCCATGAAAAAGACGTTTCCGTAATCGTTTTATGCCTATAGGTTTACTGTATAATAAAAAAGCTTCGGATTCATTACAACTATCTAGGTAAGACAAGTATATTCTCTCTTGTGTGGTTGCAAAATGTAGGAGGATTTTAAAGTTTTCATTATTTCTAGTGGTCTCTTAAATTTTTTTGCGGATATATAAAAAAAATGGGTACAAAGAAGTTTACATTTCCAGAGACGAATATGAAAAATTTTAAAACGTTCGTGAGCAGTGATTTTGTAGTTTTAAAATCGTAATGTAAAAGACTTTCCTTCAAAATTTTTGTCCGAAGTTCAGTATTCTGAAGATTTTAGCCTCGAATGTTTCAGTTATCTTCATAGTTAGAAGTCCTGCAAGTTTTGTAAACCAAAAGTTTGAGCTCCTTAAATCTGCTACACACACACTGTGTGTCTTAGTCTTGTAAAACTTCTATTTTTTAATGCATTTATTGTCTCTCTTGTTCTTTTATTTGGTTTTGTTTTTTCAAAAAGAGCGAATATTTTTTGTTTTATAGTAGGGTTAATGTTGCATGAACTTGCAGACATGGTATAAATATTTGTTATAGAACTAAAACACATCCACGCTTCTTTTGAGAAGCAGTAAAAAAGTGCTCTTAATTTTCATTCTGTTTCAGCCTAAATTTATTTTCAACTTGTTCTTGATCTGCACATCTCCCAATCATGAAATATTACATTAAAAGTAAATAAAAGTCTTTCTATTTTAAGTACTAGAAGTAAAGTTTTGCCGGTTTGTAGCGCAACAATGGGCTTTAAAACTGATCAATACCTGTGTGTATAGACCCAATATACACTCTTTTTTTATAAGAACGTCAGGCTGAAAATCGGCCAAAATTTAACAGCATACTAAGAACACACCCGAGGCTGAGGAATGCTAGAAATTTATTTTGTTACATTACCGCACAAAATCATGGAATCGGCAAATAGTTGATAGTGCAACATGGTTTGCAACTAGAATAAAATACATGAAAATTTTACGAGAACAATTTGCAGGACTCATTATATTGTCTCTTTCTGTATACAGTATCAAATATCTAAGCTTGTATCTTCTTAGATACACATGTATACAGTGTCTGGACAGCAGCCAGTGACTAAATTTTGTTTCATAAACTAAACACGATAAAAAAAGTCATAATTGTGCTTAACAAAACTTAAGCGTATAGTTAAAAGCACTAACAAACTTAAGAACATTTGAGGCTAAAAATCCCCAAAATAGTTAAGGACATTCATCCTCGGCCCAAAAATAAGACGTTCTTTTAATAAAAAAGAGTGTAAAACTCTTTAATTTAATTTGTCTGATCGAAACTTAATCCTTCCCTTGCCTTGTTTTTAATACTTTGGATAATCGCATCTTGAATGTTCTAGAAAGTTCTTGTTTAAAAAAAGCTTGAAATCAGCCTATAAGAAAATGATTGATTTTCCAAAAAAAAAAAAAAAAAGATAATATTAACATATAGTTTTGTTATAATGGACATACCTTATATTTCTCTCAGTTTGAATTCGTATTTTTTCCTTTCTGTTTTAAAGCAGTGAAAAAATAAATGAAGTCAAAATGAATAAGACTTTTCTATATAGTTGTTTGCGCGTTCAAAGTTCATCAACAAGTTTCTTATAGCCCGGACGTTGTGTCTGAATGTCTGGTCAAAACTCAATGTTTAAATTTTCAATTTAACTAATTTGGAAATAATACTTCCGCTTATGTCATTAGCATTGATTAGAATGTGAAACGTTATACAATGTGCAGGAAGACCTGCCGTTTAAAGAAGACACTAAAGCAATAGAAAAATGTTTCGTCCAAGTTACTTAAAATTTCTTTGAAGCGTTATTTCTTTCTATCTAAGGAAGTTTCTTCACAAAAGGGCATTTTAAGGTATTGAATAAAAAAGTGCACATTATCTTTTTGAGTGACGCGCCCGGTTTATGCATACACTTATAAACATAAAATCGACTTGCATTATCACTTTTTTCTTGTTAAAGAAATTAATGCTACAAATACCACACTTTTCAACGGAAATGAACTAAAATTGAAAAGATACTCGAATTGTACACTTTCACCTTAATTCACAGACCCGTTTATACCTTTTTAAGTAATTGTTTCTCGTTTCAAATTGTCTCGTCCTTAAAATGAACATTTTTGAGAAATTCAACTAAACTATAAATTAGGCGATACTTTTATGGAAGTTTTTGCCATAATGCAATCAAATTCTCCAGAAGTAGACGTAGTTTTATTATTTTGTATATTTTTACAAAAACAATAAATTTAGGCTCCAGGAGGCGAGCAATTGTTTTTAAGTTTATGACGAGTTCAACCCAATAGGTTTTCAAAAAACTGCTCATACTGCAGTCATAAAGCACTACAATCGTTAAAATATTCGACTGAATAAAAAAAAACTTTAAAATTACAATCAGGGATAATAAAACTATTGCTATAAGAAGGGTTGTCAATGTCTTAAAAAGATATAGTAGTTTTAGACGTTTCGATCTATCCAAATGTTCTTCAGTAGAATACTAAAAAAATTTAATTGTAAAACTGCTTGAAAACACAGAAAGTAACCAAAGGTGTCTTTTGTATAATTCGCTTAAAAAGGTCGAATATCTACCATTATAAATGTAAAAAAAATAAAAATTTGTTCAGAGTATTATCATGAACTCAAAGTGCACTTTTGCTGTGTGTATGTTTTAATATAGATACTTGAATTTGTCTTAGTAAAACTTCGTTTTGTTTTAATTTTTTTTTATATTAATTTTAAGAAAGTTCATTAGTTCAATCTAAGTGCTTTAGGACTCATTCTATAAATTCGGGTACAAAAAAAATTGCATTTGCATTTGCATTTCCAGAAACAAAAGTGAGACGTTCTCAGCCGTGATTTTTTTTTAAATTGTAGCGTAAGGGGGACTTTAATTTCCCTAGAATGGCACACCATTTTTTAGGCGAAAGTTAAAATTTTGGCCCTAAGTTCAATTCTCTTTAATGTTTTAAGATTAAAATGTTTTACTCGTTTTAGAATTACAAGTATTGAAAATATTTCAAGTATTCAAAATTTCCTGTTTTGTAAACCAGAAAGTTGAGTTTACGTTATGGAGAAACTGTTGTCTTTAAATGATATTAGAGGCTTTTTATTTGATGTACTTGAATGTGTTTATTTCCATAAGATGGTTACAAACTGCTTTTAAAATCATCCCCAGAGTTTTTCAATTCGGTACGCGCATGTCAGGCACGTAGGCTTATATTTTACTTTGGGTACTAAAACCTTTGGAAAGTTGTGCAATGAAAGGTCAATTCTTAGTATACTAATTTTATCTGAATGTCTCCAAAAAAACGTATTATTTCTAAATTTTCTGTAACAACAATACTCCGAGAACCAGATCCCAACATCATACGCCTCTGTAATTCGAAGGCTCGAAGCTCTATACGTAAACTCAAACCCAACATCAACTTACGTGCAGGATAATGAACTAAGTGAGTTTTTATCCTGACTTTATTCTGATCTAAATATTAACCTCTTTGCCTCTTTTGACTCCCTTTGTTTTAATCATTTTTTATTTTAGCTACACTTTTTTTTATTAAGAACCAGTAAAATTTTGCCCAGGCTCAATGTTCTTATTTTTTTCAACAATTTGAGGCT
>JAOEHV020388600.1:0-10806 GCA_025447995.2 Isaurus tuberculatus | reverse complement strand
AAAATAGAATATCAGGGACACTCAGTACAGAGGAAATAGAACAATCAGAAGGCATCTGGATAAGAGAATTACAAACAACGTTAGATCACAGTTAGATAAACAGCTAGGACTCTTTGGAGATGACAATCATATTTTGAGATGTTGTGGTAGATTGGATAATGCAGACCTGCCCTACTCTACAAGGCATCCTGCAGTGTTACCAAGAAGTCATCATGTGACTAAACTAATTATTCATCACTGTCATGAGAATGTGTTTCACGGTGGCCTGAATGCAACGTTGACTGAAGTTCGTATAAAGTACTGGATCGCAAAGGGTCGCCAAACTGTTAAGAAAGAGATTCATAAATGTGTAATTTGCAGAAGGTTTCAAGGGCAACATTATCCAATCCCACCTTCACCAGATTTGCCAAATGTTCGTGTTCAAGGAGAACGTGCATTTACTTCAGTAGGAGTGGACTTTGCTGGTCCACTTTACGTTAAGCCTGAATGTAATTGCAAACCAGAAATGACCAAAGTCTGGATAGCTCTGTTTACGTGCTGCACAAGTCGCGCAGTACATTTGGAATTAATACAAGGACTGTATACTGATACATTTCTGCTTTGCCTCAAGAGATTTATAAGTCGTCGTGGACTGCCAAATTTGATTGTGTCAGATAATGCAAAAACATTTGAAAGCACAGAAATGGAACTGACTGCCATCTTTGACAATCCAGAAGTTCAAGACTATTTTACTGGTAAAAGAACTAAATGGCAGTACAATCTCGCAAAGGCCCCGTGGTGGGGCGGCTTTTTTGAAAGATTAATTAAAGAAGTGAAGTTGTGTTTGAAGAAAGTCCTCGGAAGAGCTAGGCTTACATCTGATGAACTCTCAACTATTTTAGTTGAAATTGAAGTTGTTTTAAATTCTCGACCATTGACTTATTTGTATACGGATAATATCGAGAAGCCTCTGACTCCGTCCCATCTGTTAACTGGTGGAAGACTTCTAACCTTACCCTCCAAAATAAGTGAAGATGAGGAATCTGAGACGAGCTCAACAGTCCGTAGAAGGGCTGCGTATCTTGCTACGAAACTTCAACATTTTTGGAAGAGGTGCCAACGCGAGTATCTCGTAGGTCTGAGAGTACCACCGATCAAGTAACATTGTAATATTATATAATATAGTAATATTGTTAACGTTTGAGAAATCTCGCACATGTAAACCAATGTGAGGTGGCATGCCAATGTAGTAAGTGTGTCAGCAGTCATTTTGTCGAAAACAACAAGGAACGCTTTGCAAATCTGTCTGTCGATGTGGCCCGAACTTGGCTTGAACTTGAGCTACAGCTGCGTAAAGCAAGCATAATTCCTTCCATTTTTGTGACTTACGTCGAAAGTTCTATTCTTAGTTGTTCATCAAACTATGGGAGAAGAGTATGAAGTATTTATAAAGTCTAGTGTTCGTGGCTATCATGCTTATTTTGTGGATGCTTCTGTAACCATTGGAGAGGTGCTGGCTTGTGAAAGAGAAGACAACAATGCTCACGACAAATATGCCATTGCTGTTAAAAATGAGGCTCAACTATTAGTTGGACATGTCCCAAGGGAGCTCTCCAAGATTTTTAGTAGATTTTTGGCTGACTATGGGGATATTGAAGCTGGATGCACTGGTCTCCGGTACAACAGAGAAGGGAAAGGACTTGAGACTCCAATGGACTATAGACTGACAGGAAATTCAAACTACTTGGAGAAACTGGTAACAAGTCAAAAGAAAAGGGAACCAACTTGTCATCTTGATATTTCAAATATCAGAAAATGCCAGCTCTAAACTTGCAACAAGAAATGGCTTTGTGTCTTCTGTACTGGTTCATATAAAAATGAGCTGCAAGATGATACAGGCATGGAACACTTAAACCAAGACCAAGATTACATACAAATGATACATTCTTTCAATTGTAGCAGAATTGTTTTATAACAGTTCACATTTAACATACATTATGCATTTTTAGTTTCACTGTGCAATTTTTTGATCTTTAAAAACAACCTTTTTGGTAAAATATTATAAATAAAATAGTTTAACCGCACATATAAGAACCTGTTGGAATTTTTTTGGCTAAATAGGTTCTTATATTTTGGGGTATTAAAGTACCAAACTTCTGCCAGGAGGTTCTTAATTTTCTAGGTTCTTACACAAGGGTTTTTATTGTATGTCAAGAGAAAGTGTCAAGAAGGTGCTACAGTCATGAAAACAAAATGTGCCCGCAAATACAGTGTAAAAGAAGAAGCCCTTAATAGCACAGATGATGAGAAAGCTTCCCAGGATTGCAAGGATTTCGACCTTTTTGTCTGCCTTTTAAAGGCTAAAATCAAAACTGCAAGCAGAAAAAAGAAAATAAAACTTTTAACTTTGGTACCAGAAAGCTTGTTAAAATGAGAGATAGTCGCTACTTTTGGATTCACAAGGCACATAGTGAAAAGGGCCCTAGAACTAACTGGCTGACCCTACTCCTACGGGGGCAGACCTATCTCTCAGGAAGTTGCTACCAGGGTAACCGAGTTTTACCAGTCAGATGAAGTTTCACGCTATGCCCATGCTCGGGCATGAAAGAGTGTGTTGCAATCAGAAATGCACATGGCAAAAAAGTCTATATACAAAAGCGTTTGCTATTGGCCAATTTGAAAGAAATATGTGTTTCATACAAAGATAGGTACACAAATGACAACATCGGGTTTTGCCAGCTAAAACCAAAATGGTGTGTAACTGTAACCTCATCTGGCTCTCTCTGCCCGTGTTTGCCAGCAACACCAAAATGTGAAATTGATTCTTAGTGCTCTTCCAGGGACCCTTAATTACAAAGACCTTCTGTATAAAATTGTATATAGCAGTGAAAACAGAAAGTGCATGATGCACCTCTGTACCCTGGCAAAGATGCACTATATGATTATTTCAGGTTCACGATTATGATGATGACGATAAAATTTCTTACAAACCGTGGGGTCTAACTGACAGAAGTGTCCAACTTAACCTCACAGTTTCAGTACAGGAATTCATTTCGATTACAACCGACAAAATTGACAACCTGAAACAGCACCACTAGACCCCAAAGACCCAGGCAGCATACATAAGATCTCTGAAGGAGAATATGGGTGCACAAGAAGTAGTTGTGTTGCTTGACTTCGCAGAAAATTACAGCTTTTTGATACAGGATGCTATCACTGGAACAACAGCCAGGCAACACTGCACCCATTTGTTATTTATTTTAAGTCGGGTGATAAACTGCAAGTTCTTAACTATTGCATCATTTCAGATTGCTTAAAGCACGATGCTCTGTCTGTCCACTCTTTTATAACTGCTCTTGTTCGCCATCTTAAAGAAGTGCTGCCACTTGTTACAAAGTTGTTTTATTTTAGTGATGGGGCAGCCAGCCAGTACAAAAATTACAAATATTTTGTCATCTTGTGCTATCACAAAATTGACCATAGCCGAGTGGCAATTTTTTGCCATCAGTCATGGTAAAAGTTCAGGTGATGGTATTGGTGGTACGGTGAAACGTATTGTGGCACGTGCCAGTCTTCAGGCAACCACAAACAACATAATTAGCCCAGGGACATGTTTATATGGGCAACCGGCCACATTTTGATTATACGAATATCAAATGATATGGATGAAGTGGATAGCAGAGGGGGTGCACAAATTCACAGCGGGCGGACGCCAGAAGAAGCCGTCAGAAGAACTCATTTGTTCATGGATTGTGCAAGCATGGCAGAGCATCCCAGAGGAAGTGATGGTGAGGTCTTTCCTCAAATGCAGAATTCCAACAACCTCGACGGCACAGGGGGATTAAATGACATATGAGGAGAGCAATGACAAATCCGCCGAGGGGTTGGATGACTCATTTGTGCAAGTACTGTTTGAGTCAGACTCAGAATTTGAAGGTTTCGAACTTTAATACATTTGAAATGAATATGAGAAAATTAGAATAAACTGTAAATAAATGCTAGATCTGTATTTTTATATTGATATTGAAATGTGCACATATAAAACAATTCCTGTAAATAAATCAGTTACAGAGAAACTGTTTTTATTGTCACTGTCCACTTACTGCGAGTCTGTTTTTTATTTATTTCTTTCCGGAAGTGCTGTAGCACACAATGCAAATTGAAAATTTTTTCAAATTGATATTTTTGCGAAAATGACCTCAAAATTCCAGGTGCTTCTTAAATACGCGTAAATATGGATTGTTTCGAAGTAATGAAGTGCCGGAATCATTTGCAAAACACGTCAATGTTGTATTGTATAAATATTTTTACTATTCATTTTAATTATAGAGAAGGCAAAAGGAACCAAAAAGAGAGAAGGTGTCTCAGCTGGGATGCCTCCAAACTGAAATTTACCAAGCAAGAGGCCTAAGATAAAGAGCCTTGGGAAAAATTTCTGGTACCAAATGCCCATACACCAAAACTAAAGTTTTATAATTCAATTGTAAAACCTCTGTATAAATTAGCATTTGTGTACAAACAGGCGGGCTTCGAGGCGTACTTAATGCAGCAGCAGTGCCAAAGACGGTACACAAATCAGCGTGTAAATTCGTTGCAGTCAAAAACGAGCAATCTGCTGGACAATGAAGGATGTGGTATGGCCATAATTATCAGGAAATACATGGCAGGACTTGAAGGCTGTGTTATTGGTGACATTGCTAAGTGCAAGTCAGCCACGGGCAAGATTAATTCACTTCTTACCGAAGTTGAGAACATACTTGCCAAAATCAAGGATCAACGTAAGTCCCTGTATAAAGACGACCACACCTTGAGAAAGTATTCCTCAAATAAGCTCGACTTCCTAACTAGCGTGAAAGAGCAACTAGACAAAGTCCGTCAGGAGCTGCACCAGGCATCTGGAAACTTGAGCAGCTCATTGATAGCTCAATAAAGTAAATTTCTGATTCGGCAAAGAGGCTAGTAACTCGAGAAGGAAGAAGAGGAATAAATAAAAAGCAAAGAAGAAAAAGGAACGGCTGTTGCGTAGAGGTATGAATTTGCTAGCTAGATTAACAACACCAGCCACTGCAGAACAGCTTTCGCAGACCTTGGCAAATGGAGTGCGTACAGCCCCCCTAATTTGGCTTCTGGAAAATAATATATTCTTGGTTATACACGTACTGTAGCTAAACGTTGGGTGCTGTGCTGAACACCTGAACACATTGCCATGTTCATATTGAAACCCGGGATTAGAGTTTAAATCGGTTAATAACTCTGTTTTTTATTGTATTCTGTTTCAATTATGAGTCCCTGAAAATATGTTGCATTGAAATCAATGACTGAAATTATAACTTTTGTGTTTTAATAGTAGTTCAATCAAGTTTCTGTAAATATTGCAAATTCAAAAGGACAGTGTGAAGTTTTTGAACCCGCTTCTACAATATCTTCAAGTGAGTACACCCCCGTTATGGCTACCCAATTTCTAGTAAACCCCATAATCTGTTCCATTTTCTTTTGTTTTTTTTATTATATTAATAACATGGATTATACACAGTGATTGTTATTTATCCAAAGTATTAATTCCTGCATTTTTTCATATTATTTTGAAAATTTGCAGTTTTAAAATTACATAAATTTTGGTATAGAAATAATTGTGACCTTTATTCGTTAACCCTTTCCCTGCTGCACTAATAATAACATACCAGAAACTATTACAAATTTTAAAGATCATAAAAACGTTTTAAAACTTTTGAGGAACTTTTTAATAGAGTGCAGCGCAATTTATGAGTTTTATTGTAATTCTTTTATAATTCTTGGATTATGTCAATCCCGCTTTTATTATTCTACTTATATAATTTGTATATAACTCGATTTCGATTTATTTTGTAATTGTATTTTAAATGTAATTTACAACAGGGAAGAGCCACCCTGTGGATCTGTTAATAAACCATTATTATTACTAAATGTCGCTCAAACAAAAAACAAAGAAATGAAAGGAACGTAAAAGGTAAATCTCAGAGTGCCTACACAGCAAACCAAGAACTTCATTATTCGAGTTTGAAAATGTAATCAGTAAATGCGTAGAACCCAAACATAAAAACACAACCCAACTCAAAACTATAAGCAAATCAAATATTTCCAAATGGTCATCATCTGAAAATTTGACAGCCTAATAACGGAAAGAACATTGAACATTTGTTGACAAATTTATGCAATCAAAACAAACTGCAAACGAGCACACTCCCACAAAGAACTTACAAAACTTAAGAACGAACAAAAAAAATGGGAGTTTAAAAAAAAAACAAAAGTGATTTTAAGTGATGTCGTGTGGGCCTGTCACCTCACTATAACCTTTAACGAAGTAATCGCTGCAAACTCTTGCATGCTTCGATTGTGCTCCTTTCCATTAAAGCGAGAGGTTTGAAAGCCACTTTTCCCGTCGTCTCTTTCTGAAATTCTGTGCTTGAGTACTCTCTTTTGTGACTTCACGGAGAACCCTGACGAAACTCTTATCGTTTTCCCGATTAGATCGATTTGAACAACCTAAAACAATGCAAGCATACGGCATTTTCCTTACAGTAAAGCTCCTTCTTCTCGCAACCGCTTGTAAACAACGCGCTGAGTTGACCATCACAAATTTTTATGCATATCTAATGAGGCGGACGTGACGTCATGTGAATACAAAGAATTGTTATTTATCTAAAGCATTAATTAATTCATGCATGGTTTTCATATTATTTTGAAAATTTGCAGTTTTAAATTACATAAATTTTGGTATAGAAATTATTGTCTGAACTTTATTCATAAAACCTTTCCTTCCTACACTGCCCTCTTTGATGTACGTGGTTAAGCTGATGTCCATAAGTGATGTGGATTTTAGAGAGATATTTAGTTCTTCTGATTCAGAATCAGACATAGAATTTGGTGGTTTTGAAGAATCGGTGAACGTGAAAATGAAAACAACAGTGACAACACCAGTGAAAAATACCAAGAGTGGGCACAAAAAAGTTCTCCATAAAATTGTTGTTGAGAAACTTAATTCTCCAACAGGAAAAACATTTTCCCTTTCAATGAGCAATTTTGGCAAAAATTGTACAAGAAACAAATTGCTACGCTGAGCAAAAGCTTGCCGAAAACCCAGAAAAACAAATGAACTGGAATGAAACTACAACCAGAAAGATAAAAGCATTCCTTGCTGTTAGCATTTATATGGGAATATACCCACTACCGTTAATCCCTGATTACTGGACAAGCGATCCTTGTTTAGGCAACAAGTCTATCCAAAAAGTTATGACCAAAATAGGAGTGAAAATCTCAACCTATTCCAGTATTTCAGTAATTCAACCGCTGCTCCTCACTGGTTAAGAAGGACTGTATTTCATGGGGACTCTCCACAACGGATCCTCATAAAAGAAAGGCTTGGAAAAGCAATGTGAAATCTGCCATGTGTGCAGCTATCCAGCTATCTGGATAGGGGTGCTCTATCATGGATGTTGCTCCTCATTCTGCACGTTAATCAAAAAGAACCGCTGAGAGAGAGATTTCATTACCAGTGATTAAATGTTCTTGAAGAAATTTCTTAGATTTAACTTCCTTTCCTTTCAGTGTGTAGTAGAAAAGATGTTCAGTCTTAAAGTATGGTTATAATTGTTTGCAGTTTTATTACATCACTTATTTATATTATTTATCATAATCATTTGCCTAAATATTTAATATTTCCTTGTGATTAACTTTTCTTTCAAACTTTTAAATTTCAGTAAGGAATTGCCTACTTCATAAATATTGAAAAAAACGGACAACTTTTTGAAAAGACATGTTTCGACATGCTTATGCCATCATCAGTTTAATAGAATGATACGTGTTACAAGTATAAAATACATAATATGAATAAATTATTTACAATATGACGTAGTGTATTACAATACAATGAAACGGAAATTAAAGAGTTAAGAAAGCATTAAAATGTTGTAACTGTTTATTAAGGTCAGGTTTATTCTTATTTATATAAAAGGCTCTTTTGAGTTTAAGATCAATATCTTCTTTGGTCGTCTTCGCTTCCTCTTGCCCTTCACTTCAAACTCCAATGCTTTTCTCAAAACATGCTCATCATCCCTCCTCAACACATGCCCATACCATCTCACTCCATTCGCCCTTGCCATCTGAACCACTGTTTCCTTCAATCCAAACATCTCCATTAGGTCCTCTGTCCTCTTTTTCTCCATCAGTTTTGCACCACACATTGCTCTCCCCATTGCTCTCTCGGTCCTTCTTAAAGTTGCCATCTCACTTTCCCTCAAACACCATGTCTCACTCCCATATAACATTGCCGATCTTACACAACTCCGATAAACCATTCCTTGCCTACCACACACAAAAAAGAGAAGAAAAAAGAAAATGGGAAGCACAGAGTGTAAAAAGCCCTGACCCTTCTAATTATAATGAATAATATAGTCCGTTTCTTCTTTACTTTTCTTCCACAAATAATTTTTGTGTTGTTTTTTTTTTCGTTGTCTCCTTAAAGGAGAATTGAATGCTAAAGTTGACTTTTTATCATTTCAATATTTAGGCAAAGTAGAACAACTATATCAAGTTTTTTTAATGTCGGAAACATTGTAATTTGTAGCGTGATTAGCGACTCAAAACATTTTATCACTTGGTGTGAGTTGTGAACGTGCCGATTTTAAATCTGATTTTAGCTGTCGTTTGTACGTAAATGGACTCGCCCGAACTACGCCTTGATTTAGTTCTTTTAGCATAGTTTAACCTTTTTAGGACATAAAATTTACCTTGTAAAAGTATAAAATGTCGCACAAATTGAGAATAAAGCAGAATTTGAAGACAAAGTTTATAGTGTGTGTAAGCTATTAACTCATTGAAGAAGAAATTCTCAACAAAAGTGGCACCTCCGACCAAGACGTAAAGGAATGGAGGCTGAATTAGCAGCAAAGTTGAAACAACTTAAATTGAACGCAGACAAATGCGAGGTTTTATTGAAAAAACAAAATATTGCCAAAATAGAGCGCCACAAAGAACTGCTTAATGAGATTGTGAAAGAAACAGAGCGCACGATAAAGAAAGCAGAGGGTAAAAAGATAGCTGCCGAAGTGGATGATGAAGAGTTAAGAAAATGGAACGAAGAAATGGAAGAATGCATCGACTACGCGGACAACAAACTGTTTGAAATGTACCGCTTCCTTAAAGAAAAAGAGAGAGAATCAGAAGTGAAGCGACGTGACGACATTTTAGCGTTCGAGCGTTACCAAGCGGAACAAAGGCTAAAATTCGCCGAGATGCAGGCTAAGGCTCAAAATGAAGCCGCTCAAGCGAGTCAGCAATCCGCTATTTATAGCCCTGCTGAAACAGTGACTACAGAGAAAATGTCAAAGCTACCAAAGCTTGAAATTGCAAAATTCAATGGCCAAACATCGGACTGGCTACGATTTTGGACACAATTCGAGGAAAATATTGACAAGAGAAATATTTCCGATACTAACAAGCTCTCATATCTTCACGGATATCTGACCCCAAAGGTTAATGTGTTAATCAGCAGTCTCCCGCACACGACTGAAGGATATGAGGAGGCAAAGAACATATTCAGGGAAAAATATGGCCGCCCAAGTGAAATGGTAAAGGGATATGTAAAAGAAATTAACAGCCTCATGAATCCTGGCAGAGATGTGAGAAAAGTACACGATTTTGCCGATAAGCTTTTTGTAGCGGTACAAGGGCTTAAAACATTAGGAAAGCTAAACGGAATGCAGGAACTGGCTCAAACTACCCTAGATAAACTATCTGGGATACGAAATGATTTGATTGGTAACGACAACACCTTTGACTGCTGGAATTATGAGCAGCTAATGGCGGCACTGAAGTTTTGGATGAAAAAGAATCCAGTTCAGGACACAGAGCGTGACTACAACAGCCGTGGAAGGGAATTCAGCAAACCACTCCCAAAGAAAGTTTTTCATGCACGTGAGAAAAATAACCGTGACTGTGTTTATTGTAACAGCATAGAGCACCGCTCCGTCGATTGCACAGTCATTGCAACACCAGCCGACAGAAGAAGTGCGCTTATACAAAGAAAACTCTGTTTTAATTGTACTCCCAGCGACCACAGGGCAAGTTCTTGCACAAGCGCTTCAAGATGCCAAAAGTGTAACAAAAAGCACCACACCTCTATTTGCTACACAAGCACAGAACAACCTCCAAGCACCACAAGGGCCATGACAGCTGAAGGTGAGAAAGAAAGTGTGTTCCCAATTATTGTAGTGAAAATAAATGGAGTGCAGTGCAGAGCATTAGTAGATACTGGCGCTGGAAGTTCATACGCTTCAAGAACTATTATTAACCTAATAAAAGTAAAGCCGCATGCTGTAACGACACGAAATATAGATATGTTACTAACAACCAAGCAAGTTCGTGCACGTAAGTACAGGGTAACCATCACCGGAATGGACTCTAGCTATGAAATGCCAGTGGAGCTGACAGAAGTGGAAAAGAGCGAGTTATTAAGAATCGACAACCCTCACTACGACGCACTTATAGCAAAGTACCCCTACCTGAAGCCCGTCAAACTCAACGATCCGGCAGGGAAACCGACTCTCCCTGTACACCTTGTCCTAGGAGCTGGTGAGTACGCTCGAATTAAGACTAACGCACAACCACTCTTAGGCAAGGAGGGGGAACCCGTAGCAGAAAGAACAAAGCTTGGCTGGTTTATCATGAGCCCTGGTATTGAAGTAGAGGCACCAACCCTTATGTTTGCCCAGCCCATCCAGGCAGAATATGACCGTTTATGCCGTTTAGATGTACTCGGGTTAGCTGACCGTTCCGAAGGCGATCAAGAAG
>JAOEHV020388405.1:0-10808 GCA_025447995.2 Isaurus tuberculatus | reverse complement strand
ATGATTTTGTGCTGTAATGTAACAAAATAAAGTTCGAGGCCATTCCTCAGCCTCGGGTGTGTTCTTAGCATGTTCTTTTAAGGGAAAGCAAGTTATTAAAAATTCTGGCCGATTTTCAGCCTGACGTTCTTATTAAAAAGGTTCTTATAAAAAAAAGAGGGTAAGTGATCACTGTTTGTTTGTTTGCTTGTTTTTTTGTTTATCCCGTTGTTTTGCTTTTATTTAAAAAATCTAGTAACATAATTTTAGTGCGAGGAGCATAAATTATAGAAACGAGAAAAATTGGGGCATAATTTCCAAAATTTGTGAGCAGTGCTAGGAGCATAATATGGCAGGTTAACAAGCTCAAACAGCAAAAGCCTACATACACCAAAGTGTTTTTTCCTTTTTTTTTGTAGATTAGTTGTGCAAGATTTTTTTTCTCGAAGGTAGTTTTTTTTATTTGCACTGTATTGATGTACACGCTAAACCTTGTTTTTGTTTGTTTTTGCTTTGCGGTAAAGCTTTTTGTTCATTTACTTGCAGGACCTTTTTTTTGTTTTTCCCCGATCCCCACCCCCCTTCATCACTTTTCTAATGGTCCTCCCGGCTTGAATATAAAAATGGCTCCATATTCAGCAAGCCTTTTTTTAAAAATTGAACGTTGATATTTGAAAATGAATCGTCATCTATCGCTAGCCCAAATCTCTGAGTTGTGAATAGTCGAGAGGTTTGTTCTGTTTTCTGCTAAACGCTATTCATTCCAATAGAAAATCATAATATTCAGTATTAAAATGGAATTGTTCCTAGCAGCTATGAGTATGACTTATTTCTATTTATCGCAGCCAATCAAAACTTGTTGTAAGAAGGATTTGAAGATTGGAAATATATGACTTTTTATGGAAATTTTTTGCTTGTTTGCTTTCAATCGTGAAAAACTTATAATATATTCCTTAATTCTTGAGAAATTGTTTGATTTTGGTTTGGATTAGAATTTTGGATTAGAGGTGGTACGGACGATAACTTGCTTTCCCTTATATTCGCCAAAAAGACAATTTGTCGTATGTGCCTCCGCAAATTCTACTTTCTGACCCCCGAAAAAGCATTAAACTTCTCGAGCCCCATAAAATGTAGTATAATTTATTCCAGTATTGAGTGGTTTTTTTTACAAACAAAAAACTGAACTCCATACGATTTCTTCTGACGTTGAATTTCCATCTCAAGATGAACTTGTTATGCCTGTAATCTTTAAAAATACCCGAACCTATCCATTCCACAACCTGAGTATCGTCTCTTAAAACAAGGGGCTATCTTTATTTATCTGTGGCGTAACCCAGCTCAAGACTATCATCCATTGCCAACTAGTCTACCTAACTACCTACCCCTAACTGTCAACTACTACGAGGCTAACCCGCCCCCTCCCCTCCCCTACCAGTCAAGAGCTACAACTATATTTATCTCATGTTCTATTACAGTCACGTAAACGTAAAAAAGGGTAAAGTTTTTTTTTTCAGTATTGTGGTAAACTTATTGTCAAAACCTTCTTTAATATTCTGAAAACCAGTACCTAACCAAAACTAAGCTCTCATAAAAGAAAAACCTGAACAAAATTTTTTAGTTTGCCTCTCATGCACAGCATAGCAAATTGTTGTTTACTAAAAGAATAACAACGGAAACAAATGCTAATGAACAGCAGTTGCCGATCCTAAACTTAATTTCCTAAACAGTATTGTAAATGTATATTGCATTCTTTTTTCCGCACCTTGGAGCACTTCAGTTAAACTAGTTAATCGAATTTCCCCTGGCTCATTGTCGATTCCCACCATCGCCAAAGATTTCTCAAGTTTCGTTTTTAAAGTCGAAGTGTCAATTCTTTCTGTTTGTTGAACGTGCCAAGTGTCATAGTTGATGTCAATCTTTGAAGGTCTCGCTTACATGAGTGTATGAAAAACCCTGAATGCAACGGTAGAGGCGACATATTTTTTCCAACTTTTGTGGATCCAAAACATCCAAGATTTGTAAAGCAACACGTGTTCTTATTGAAAAGACTGTCGAGTTACGCATCACAGCACAACAACACGTGTATTCAAAAAAAGGTTTTTGTTTCGAATGGCTTTTAATATTTCCGTCAATCATTTTGTTACTCTAAAATCCGGGAGGAAAGAAACTCTATATTATATGTTTTTAAACTTACTGCTAAAACTTTTTTAAAAACAGAATTAGAAACTAATTTGAACCGTCTTTTGTGTACGCACACAGTATTGTTTCACAATAACAGGTTCACTGGCTCGACATTCGGCCAAAACAAAACCAAAACCTGTCAAAAACACAAAGAATCCAACACCTTCTTATTAAGACTGTCATTCTTTTCTAATTTTAATTCAAAAACATTCAAATAAAATGTTCTAGCTTTGAAAACGAACATATGCAATTAGCTTGTTTTGCATAACAATATTAAAGTTAGTAAACAAGGTACAGGCTATCATCAGTTCTTCTTAATTGACGCTTATACAAACTTTCAACTCCAAAAAAAGGCAGAATAAAAAATAGATAAAGAACTTTTCAGACAGTCTCAGACTGATAGTCAGTGTGATATTGTACATTTTAATTAGTAAAAATTGTTCATTGCGTTAAGGGAGTCCGTTTTAATCAAGTTACAAGTAGAGTGAAGTAGTTTATTGCCAAATTTTTCCAAAATTTTTACTCGTCCAGGTCTTCCTTTTTCCTTAACAACTAAACTGTGTTTTGATCATTGTGACAACCTCATTTTAAACAGGAAGAGAGCAGGAACTTCGCAATGAAAACCAAGCATTTGTCGACAGCTGTTGTCCCTAGAGATTCCATATTGAAAACCAAAAACAATACTCAAATTTCCTATTGTCTTTTGCTTTATTCAATGCCGAACCTGATAGACTGACTTAGAAACTGTCTCCTCATTACTTTTTTGTTACCAAATCAAACTGTGGAGGGTCTTTCAATAGATACAATAGTGTTAGCCCGTTATCATGAAATATTAGTACTGAAAATGATTTCCTTGGTAAATCCCAAACCTTCCGTTCTTCTTAATAGCAATGGACTTTGTTTACCATCCTCAAAACAAACCGCAAAATTCGATCCTTTCACCCTCATTAATCGTTCATTCAAAAGCTAAAAAAAAATCTTCACCTCAAGTTAGCCCACATTCGCTTTCCATGTTTATTTCTAAGTCACCGCTGAAGTATCTACCGCGATCGTGAAAAAACGTTGAATTGTCCGTAAACATTGTCAGATAAACTTAAAGTGTACACAAGCCACATAAAATGATAAATTAAGATAAACTCTAACCACACATGAGAAATATCAAACTTGTCTTTAATTATTTCTTCCTTTACTAAAATCGTACAAAATTCTTTCTCTGGAAGTCAATTATATAAATACAGGTATTTTCGAACTCCTAAGGGTTTAATAACAATAATGTGCTGAGGATACATCTCAACCGTTCAACATTAAAAATTTTTTCCTCATAAATGATTTTACAATATTCAACCCTGATTAAAATTCTAGAACATAACTGTGAGAAGACACCTAAATAAGCTTCTCAGTTTCATAATAATAACATTTATAACATGTCTACATTCACAACTGCAATAAAACTACTTTCAAAGTAGCAGCAATTCTAATTTGTTAGTTTCTCAAAAACCTCCCGAGGTTAAGAAATTATTAAATCATCCTCTTTACAATTTTGCAAAAATTTCAATCAACACTTTCATATTAAAATACTTTACACTTTAAGTATGGAAATTTAATATTCCTGCTATAATTCAAAAATTTTACATCGATACATATTCGATAAGTTAAGCTCTATAAACTACAAAACATTTCAAACATTCGATTGGAAAATATCTTACGTTAACAATTTAAAAGGGAGCCTTTGAAAGTCAAGGCAAATTTAGAATTCTTAGCACTCATTTTCTCTTAAATTTACTTAGCTTGTACAAAATTTTCCAAGTACGTATGAAGTGAGGCAATGATATTAATAGATTTTCTTGGCATCATCGCGACAACCAAAAAATTTCTCAAGCGACTAAAATGAAGTGAAAGCGAAAAAAATTAATTTAACTCTCTTTAACGGTGTTTGAAACGGTCCTAAAACACAACAATTTTTTTTCTTACCACCATCTTACGGTGATAAATGTTAAACGTTTCTTTTCTAATAATTTAAATCTCGATCTTTGAATGTTTGAATAATTATGATTTGAAAAATGGTGATAAACAAACAGAACTCACAACACAACAATATGCAACCATGAAATAAATTTGTGTAAGTATAATAACTAAACAACTCTTAAAATTCGCCTATAAAGAACTTTTAACTAACCTAAATTTGAAGTTCTTATTTTTAACTCTTCCCACAGCGAAAGAAATCAAAATCTCTTTAGCGGGTTCTCTTTGGTGGCAGGCCGCGCGGCTTCGGTCCGCTCTTTCCAACTTGGTTCGCTCCTTGGCCCTGAGTTTGCTGGTTTTGAGGACAATACTTGATCGTGTGCGATTCATCTCCACTAGCTTTGCAAATGGGACAAGTATAAGCTCTTAGTATCGGGCAAGTTGTCTTTCCATCGGCACTTTTCAGGACATGAGAAGCGTAAACCTCCTCGCTCTCGCCGTTATTCCTACAGAACACACAAACTTGACGGTTTGTGCTCGGTTGTACAACACTTGGTGGAGCTCTTGCAGTTGGTTTTCCACGTCGGCTTGGGGGTAAAACGGTTTCCTTTCGCTTTGTTGTATGGAGAATGTTTGATGTACTAAAGGGCTGGAAGGATCCTTCTCCATACGTTAAACCATGATCGGGGAAAGAATCGCAACTTCCAGAAGATGAGTTCTCGGAGTCGATGCTGTCAAAACGATCACGACGCGACATTTTGCTAACTCCAAAGTCATTCGCTAGATAGTCGAAGTCATTGTTCGCTAGTCTAACTTTCTGCACAAGATTACTGAGGCCAAAGTAGTCATTGAACATGTTGAATTCTGTCTTGTGAAAATCGTCACTTTCGGGAGGGCAAGTTAACGACTTTATCTCCTCATCGTCAGAGTCAAGAAAGTTACTTGGAATCAAAGTCTTAAGCATCACTTCACTCAAAGACATCGCGGCTTTTAAGCAATTTTTTTCGATATCTTTCTTCGTCTTAGAGCGTTTGTATTAAATAAGAATTGAAAATTTCACGTCTCCCTTATACTAATACCCCAGGACAACGTTCAGAGTTTATGATGAATACAATTCAACCGCGAGCATGGAAATACATGCGGTGGATATTTCTGTCTTCGCAGTTTGAAGGGGGCGTGCTCAATGACATGTCAATTATGGCCTCACTTGCGCGTGTAGTAATGGCGCGAATTACTTTGTCAAGGGGGAAGGGAGGGTATTCAACAATAGTGTACCGTCAAAAACGATCTTCGCACAATAATTTAATCTATTATATCAAGTAAGCACTAGCTGTCGAGAATTAATCGTATGAAAAAATAATGAAGACCACAAAAACCTGCTAAGTGTAACAAAATTTGATATGACAAAATGTTTTTAACTACCTCCCTCAGAGAAGATATTTGTTATACTTTTTGTACTTCAACAGAACTTACAATGTTGTCAATCACATTACATATAACAGACTTGGTGACGCCGAAACCACTTTTTTTAGGTATTGTGCTTTTTTTTCGTTGAGTCAACAGAATACGGACGACTTCTGTCATGCAAATTGTGTTTGCAAAGTTTGACCAATTGTAAAACAGCTCCACATTTATGATGCTGGGTTAAATTAATTTTACAAATCAAAGTTTGACAAAAGCTTTCGAAATCAAATGTAAACAAAAGCGTATTCACTTTTCATAAACAAGAATTAGTTTTTCTTCAGAAGACCACCGCTGAGAATTAATTTATTATGCTATATAGAGAACCGTAGAGCAACCGTATATACTGAAGCAAAACAAGAAATACGAAAGTAAATCAAATTCAGGAACACTATGAAATTTAGTCAGCCTTGATGACAGTTTGGAATATGATATCCGCGAGGCTGATGACAAATGCGCCACGGCTGATAAACGCTCCATTTGACAACTTGACAGTTTTCAAAAACCACAAAAAGCAGTATTTTGAATGCTATCAATCAAATTGCACCGGAAATTAAACAATAGTAACACAACCATGCGCTCTTAATAGAAGCACGTCTCACAAATTGGTTTGACGGGCTTTAGAAAAGCTAATTGTCGTTCCACTCAATCTTTAGGGTGAAACTGACTCATTGAGTGAGATGCATTGAGTTGCATAATATTTGAAATAACAACTCAAGTTTTAAATCATTGGTTCGCTTTTTCCCACATGGCTTGTCAAACTTGAGTTGCTTTTTGCCACAATTGCTGCTTTGTTTTAACGCACGTGTTGGACGATCTTGGTGCGATAAGTTGTTAGAAAGATAACTTTCGCCGCGGGGCATTTAATCAATGAAAATGAATAGAGCAAGGTAAAAAGAAAACGTTAATAGCTCAACCGAATTTTTCTCGTTAAAAGATGGGGTTAGAAACCTTTTTAATTGGACTCATTATCCTAGACTAGCTGTTCAATGACCTCGTTTTACTTTGTTTTTTTTTAGTTGTTCAGTGCTGCCTATTCTGCAATAACTGTATCATCTAACAGATGCACCGCACGTTATCTGAAACACCTGACTTGTTTAGAAACGGCTGATGTCAGTGACCGAGGAATTCAATTGATATTACAAAAAACAAACAGAAAATGCTCTCAGGAGACTCGAGTTACGGTAGCTGTTTTTAAAAAAATGCTTCAACGTTAAAGAATTATTCTTTGTCCCATGTGGTTCGTTAGCTAGACATGTTTTTAAAATTTAGCGTAACCATAATAAATAAGACTAAGAGTAAGAGGTAACAATTTGCCTTCTCATCAACAGGAAACAAACAAATGTTAAAAAAAACAACTAGAATATAATATTTTTTTACTGAGTCGAAAAAAAAAATTCTCAGCAGACTTTTTCCTTGATTCGGAATAACAAAGTCATAAACTCTTTTAGATTATTGATTGACTGAAAGCTGTCCAAAATTGTGGAGGACTTTCTACTGTTGTAAGCTTACTCAAGCACCTTGGAATATTTTAAAACAATTTTTTAGCCAGCTGATATAACCGGTAGTTACCCTTAAAGACACCGAAGCCTGCCTAACTTCTGTGGAAACCATCTACATCAAGCTATAAATTAAGTTTGAATAATTTGAGTATTTAAAGGCGTTGTTGCGTATGAAAGTAACGAACATTGTGCACTCCTCTTCATTTTTTTTTTTGAAAATTAAAATCTCTATACTTTGTTATATTCTTTATGAAAGAGATTATTTGTGTGAAAATAACACCTAATAAATGTTAGTGCAGCAAGTTACCCACAAACCAAATCACAGCTTAACCTCTACATTCTGATGGTGTTAGTGTATATAGTGAGTGCGAAAAAAAATTCTCCCGAATCCTAGGAAAAAGAAACATTGAGATTAAAATATTCGCAAAATTTAAGAATTTTTGGATTTACTTTAAACTGAACATATTTCTGGTAAACAAGGAAAATAAAGAAAACAAAACATTTTTCATTCTGGCAGTTTAGAATTTTCGGTGTTGTTTTTTTGGTCAGGAACAACAACTTTAGAGATCGATTCTCGGAGACTAAAACGTCTACTTGAATTTCCCCCCTCGAATAAAAGGTTTCAACTCCTTTGACCCATAAAAATTTGTTTTTGTTTTTTCATTTTTTGATATAGTTTTTGGGTGAAGTCGTACAATTATTCAGACGGATATAAGTCCAAAAATTCGTATAGTGATAATGTAAACCTTCTTATGTCTTTGTATTACTTATCAAGACCAAATTCAGGGAATGATGACCGTTCAGAAAGAGCAAAGCCAAAGTTAGGTAATACAAGCACCTTCTACACTTGTCACTGTGTACCATGTTTTGAATTTTAGAGGGTTCTCTCTCAAGTATGACGTAATTAGCAAGCAGCTGGTTTTGTGGTCAACAATAATAACCTCTCTCAGCTGCCTCAGACATCCATCAGCTATATGATTATTTTTAGCAGTTTTCAATTTTGCAGTGGGTAGCAATATTACTCGGCGGGGAGGTGGGGACGATTTCGTAAAAATTACAACACCCAGTTCAGGTTTAAAAAGTGCTGTATACACACCTACGTTCTTTCACAAACCGAGTAAGTAAATTCCTTGTTACACAGTCAACCTAACACCGGACGTTAAAAACGCTTCGAAGATTTTATCTCTTAAACATTGACGATACAAAAAGACAAACAAAATATATCGAGTTGAGCGGCGTGATAAAATATTTGTCACCCGACATCTGTAACTACATTTTTGCAGCAGCTTTAATTAATACAAATGTACAAACACTTTACATCAAGTTTTATTTTAGTTACTGCTGTATACAAATGGTTAAAAACAAAACTTGGTTAGAACCTTGACGAATTAGTAAACAAGTATTTCAAATACCGTCGGACAACCCTCAGTGGCAGATATTTTATAAACTGCGACAACTCTTGATACAATTTTGATCAAATAATACAAATGGCGCCGTTATTGTAAATCATTCTTACAGAACATCCCTTCCGTTTCTGTAATTAAAGCTATTGATAATGCGTTATTCTGCGGGTACGCTGGTAACCTGTTAATATGTCTTCTCTTCCGTTTTTCATGGTTGGAGAAAACGTGTTTATAGTCAAAGTGGTTACAATCTTGAACTTTAGGAAGCTTACCATCTGGGAATATCATTTCCTCTCTAATACGCTGTTTACTAGCCTTGATCAATATAATATTGTTTGAATTCTTTTATAAATTGATATTAGAGCAGTGAGTGAGTCTTTAGTAGTTAGTTAGCAGCTAGTAGGTGGAGTAAGAATGCTGTTTATATTTGCAACACAATTGTGACACTATGTATTAATATTTTTAATAACTTGTTAATTAGGTATGAAATCTCTCAGTGATCCTTGCAAGTTCTCATTTCATTGCGTAATAACATACTGTATTGTATTTATATTATACTCTATTGTAATAAATATTGTAAAGTTAATTTTCTTCACTCATGAAAAAGCATTTATCAAATCACCAATTAAAATCTAAATCAAAAACTATTAACACATATAATTCACTCCATCTTAGCTCTTAGCCTCCTACACGGTAACTTTAAATGCCATTCAGTATAAAATATTTAAAATTGTTTTAACTGTTTTAGTCTTTTGTTAGATAAAAAGTTTCGATTTTTAAACTAAAATAGTTTTCGTCAGTTCGCTTTTTAGGAGCGCCAGTAAAGTAAGACAATCATTCTACTCAGCACTATATTATCATAGTAGGGAGTGTTTGGTACCCAAATAAAAAGGATTTAGGAAAATTGAGAGGGGTGCTATAAGGTTATTATATATTTTAGGAAACTAAGAAAGTGGTTTTGAAACTGAGGCAATCTGAACTGAAGTCATGAGGGACCACGATGATAAGTGCAGAGTACCTTGTGACTGTGTGCCCAGATCAGAAGATTATCAAGTTTTTAAAGTTTTTTGAAAAACCTCTTTTCTCAAAACTTCATTCAGTCTTCTGCAAATGTTAGTCTTGGCATAAAAATAATTTGTAATTTGTAATTTGTTGATTGAAATAGAGCAGTTAGCGAAGAAAGCTATCACAAACTCAAATCAGTGCCCAACATATGCTGCTCCAAGTGCTCTTGTCGAGTTCTAACCAATCAAATTCGAGGAATCAAGACAAAAAGGATGTCATTAACGGCTTTATCACAAGGTATCAATATCTTATCTAATTGTTGTTTTAAAAATAGTCATTTTATTTTTTTGAACTTGAAGCAGCAACGTGCTACGTGAAAATTCTTTCCCGATTTATCATTCAACAGACAACATACAGACAAGCTACGACTCATAAGAATGGAACGTTGATTAGGGTAACCCTATCTCCATGTAAACAGACCCAAATAAAACTTCTTCTTTTATAACTTTTTTCTCTCTCTTCTCTTTTCTATTCATCTGTGCAACTGTTTAAAAAAACAAAACAAAAAAATTAACAACATAACTGGCCGACATAAAGCTCGTACTTGATATCATCTAAATTGTCTTTCGGGTCAATACAGCTCAGCTTTCCTGCAAGTTTAAATGTTATCCACATAAATGAGCTTTAACCGTTTGTGTGTGGGTATAAATACTAACAGTAAGGTGTGCTTCCAAACAGATTTTGTCTTTTTTGCTCTAAAAGGGTCATTGACAAATCAGACATCATGCAAGGACGAATCGACTACGCATCAACAAGGCTGAGTGAACGATACTCAGAGTCCTTGAGCCCTGCAGGTATAATTATTTTTAGAATCATCCAGCAAATCAGACAAGATGGCACCAATAAAGTTGATAAATGCTTCTTGAAAATTGCACCAGCAAAAAAAAGACTAAAATATATTAAAAGGTCAACACGACGTATATGAAATTTAGACCCCATTTACACTAATGTCACTCGAGCTATCTCGGAGTACTCCCGAATCACTCGAGGTATCTTAAATTTGTAGTGTGAACGCACATGAATTTCGGGAGTACTCCGGGAGTACTCCAAATTAGTTCACTCGCAAAAGGTAATCTCGGAATACTCCCGATTCACTCGATTTGTAGTGTAAACGGCGACTTACCTCGGAGTACTCCAATTGTTATGGTGACTGTCGTAAGCGAAGTGCTTCCGAAACATTCTTAGGAAACTTTCTGTGTAAATATCAAGGTCGAAGAAATTCCTTTGGAATAAAAACTTGAAAAACAAATGCTTT
>JAOEHV020388198.1:0-10809 GCA_025447995.2 Isaurus tuberculatus | reverse complement strand
TATCATTGTTTACATGCTGAAACCGTGAACAATAACGAAATATTTAAAAGCAAAATGTTACAAATGAAAATTGTGTCGTACTCCATGAGAAGCCCGAGTTCACGCAGCTATGTGTCTTGTTCAATTAAATTTTAGTTTAATTCAACATTATGTCACAGCAGTTTCTCCTTTTCAATGTGGAAGGGATTTTTAATGACAATTATTAGTGTTCTTATCATCTATGTTATCACCATCATCATAATCACCTACATCAACTTGTCACCATCATGACCACCATCAAATACATAATCGTTATTATAATCATCATCATCAAGTCAGCGTTATCATCATCATTCAAAGTCATTATCTCCATCAAAATTTTCATCACAACAATCAAAGTAAGCGTTTCCATCAAGGTCGCCATCATCACCATCAAGTCGGCTTTATCATCACCTTCAAGTCACAATCTCCATCAAAATTATTGTCATCGCCTTTAAAGTCACCATCTCCATCAAAATTATTGTCATCGCCATCAAAGTCACCATCTTCATCAAAGTTATTGTCATCACCATCAAAGTCGTCATTGTCATCAAGTTAGCTTCATCTCCACCTTCAAAGTCATCATCTCCATCAAAATTATTGTCATCATTATCAAAGTCACCATCTCCATCAAAATTAATGTCATCGCCTTTAAAGTCACCATCTCCATCAAAATTATTGTCATCACCATCAAAGTCGTCATTGTCATCAAGTTAGCTTCATCCTCACCTTTAAAGTCATCATCTCCATCAAAATTATTGTCATCACCGTCAAAGTCATCATTGTCATCAAGTTAGCTTCATCTCCACCTTCAAAGTCATCATCTCCATCAAAATTATTGTCATCATCATCAAAGTCACCATCTCCATCAAAATTAATGTCATCGCCTTTAAAGTCACCATCTCCATCAAAATTATTGTCATCACCATCAAAGTCGTCATTGTCATCAAGTTAGCTTCATCCCCACCTTCAAAGTCATCATCTCCATCAAAATTATTGTCATCATCATCAAAGTCACCATCTCCATCAAAATTATTGTCACCTTCAAAGTTATCATCTCCATCAAAATTACTGTCATCACCTTCAAAGTCATCATCTCCATCAAAATTATGGTTATGACCATCAAAGTGATCATTTCCATCAAATTGACTGTCACCAACAAAGTTACATCGTCATCACCATCGAGTCAGCCTCATCATCACCTTGAAATTCACCTTGGGATTTTTGTTTGAACACCTGCGATTGCTTCGAAATTTGGTAAAAGAATTTTTCGTGATATATTTCATATAAAAAGCTTAGTTACCAAAGTCGTAAGAAAAATCGAATTGTAAATGTTTCTGCAGCGTTGACTTTTTGCAATTAAAAATTTCAGCTGTTTTTAAATGATGAAAGAGTGCGTCAAAGAAAATAAATTGCTGAAAGAATGTGATAGTTTGAGAGAAGAATATATAATTTCCTCGGCCGTTGCATCAATATTTTTAAAAAGCTCCAGCGACCAGGGCAATTTGCGGAAAATTTTCTCAGCTAAGAGATTAGAAATAGCAATAATAATCATGCTGATGGACTTTTAACAGTAATGGCAGCCAGTGGCAGAAGCCGCGGAACTGAGGGGCAAAGAAAGCAATTTCCTCCCCCCCCCCTCCCAACTACTTTTCCCGACTTAAATTTTTTCAAATAGAAAAAGAGTACTCTATTAAAATACCGTTCACTTAACCGTAGTAAAAAAGAAAAAATTATTGTACGTTTTGTTTTATGCATAAGTTGACGTCAAAAAAATCAATAAATTTTCAACTTTCCCTGCCATGCTTCCGAAAACTTGAATTTGTCGCCGAACTCTAAAATCTGCTTCGCGGTCTCTGATTGGCTGAAATGCTGGGTATTTGCAGTATTTTTCGGTTATACTAAAGGCATGACTCCATCAGTCAAATTATTCTAAGGATAACTTAATGTTCTCCGAGACCTGACACCAAGAACAGATCACACCGTATCATTAACACTGCTCTTATCAACGAATGCCTGGGTCTATTATTTTAGCCCCGCATAAAAGAATGAGAAAAAATAGGAGACTAGCTAGACCAACAGCATGACGTTTCTGCCCGCAGCTGTTGAGGCGAAAGGAAGGCCTTACAAATATGTTTAACACCGGGACTCGAACTCGTTGTGACACGGTCTGAGAGTGTCATCGTACTGAGATTGTTCTATCACTACTACGCATGCTCTAAATTGCATGAATAGCGTCAGTAATAAGAGCTTTGTATTGCTCGGAGTTCCATCGGCAGTACTTAATTGTTAAAGGAGAACTGAACGCTAAAATTGACTTTTTATCATTTAAATATTTAGGCATAATAGAACAACTATATGAAGTTTTTTTAAAGTGTTAGCCGAGCAGTTAAAAAAAATAAGGTTTCGTAAGGTTTTGTAACAAATCAACAAGATTTGATCGGCGGCTCAAAATTTGATGTCAGCGGTTGTATATGACGTAGGTTACGATATTCAGAACTTTTAAAATGTGATTTCAAGACAATAAAAAAGCGGAGAGGTTCAACCATACCAGTACGAACCAACATATGCACAGGAAGAACATCCCGACTTTTTGATTGTCTTGCAATCACATTTTAAAAGCTCTAAATATCGTAACCTACGTCATATACAACCGCTGACATCAAATATTGAGCCGCCAATCACATCTTGTCAAAATATTAGTTTTTCTGAACTGCTCGGCTAACACTTTAAAAAAGCTTTATATAGTTGTTCTATAATACCTAAATATTCAAACGATAAAAAGTCAATTTTAGCGTTCAGTTCTCCTTTAAGGCTAGGAGTGTCACACCTCTCGGAGTATAAGTTAGGGTTAGGATAAGGATTAGTTTTATTTATGCCTGTGTTAATGTTTGACTAGTTAAGTTAGAGCATGCGCAGTAATAAAAATACAAATGCAGTTTGCAGTCATATTAGAGCGATACTTTATAAACTCTCCGTTTTAACCCAGGAAAACTCATGGAAGTTTCTAATTCCTTGTTAATGCGAACCCTGTCTTACGAACAGAATAGCATTGATTGAGAATGACGTTAGAGACAAGTCTGAAAATTAAAAATCATCGAGTTGATTGTGGTTATTTTCAGAAAACAAAGAGATTACGAAAATAACCCGCCAACCTCCACAAAGCCAAAGGCGGAAATAACACTTTCCGCTGTGCTTTTCAATAACTAAACAGTTTATTTATGTTTCTGATGGCTCCTATTGTTAGATATGGATCGTTACGTCATAGCTTTGAAAAATTTCGTTTTAACTTTTCTTCCGTGAGTTAAATCGACGAACGTGAAAACACTTTTTTCGCCGGTATTTAAACAAATTGGAATCCAAGTGGATCGACTCGTCTAATTGTAGAATACTGAATAGGGAATCCACAATTTTAAGCTTAAAATTTCCAGTGTGAGATTTTTTTTTAATGTTTTAAACTCTGATGTGAATAGCAGCTATATGAAAAAATTCATGTCAAGAACCCCGAACTGTGATCATAAGAGCACAAATATTGGCAAAACTAATTAATTTAGTTGACGTCACAAATGCATAAAAAAGTCATGAAAAAAGAACAATAAACAAACACTTAAGTGACTATCGAATTCGGAATGAGATTATTTTGGTTTAATACTCAAAAATTTAAATCTGGTTGGTGTTTTCAAAAGCCTATGCTACAAATTTGGTTTAAAAACTATCTTTGTATGTCAACGAGTAACCAAAATGCATAACTTAGGTAACTTACGGTGGAAATTAATCTAATAATTTATACTTGACGTCAACTCTTTACACAACTTAGGGCGAAGTTACAAAAACTTCAACTTTGAGTTGTATCATACATACGTAAATACCAGAATCATTTCTTTATTTATTCGAGCTGTCCTGTATTAGATAGTCCAACTTTATCCGTTCATTACTGTGACTTGTGATTAGCAATCGAGATGCTTTATGGTTGCAGAGCACAATAGAGGTATGTTTCGCGCGAATCGCATTTATGCGCTGTTTATCCGTTGAAGTTTTAAAAATTGTTTCTATAGCCATATATAAATGTAGAATATTGGCGTAGTTAAAAAAAACCTGGAAAAATTAATGCTGTTGTCGCTTCGAGATCTCAAATGCAAAAGTACCGCTTCTCTCCGAAGTGTTAACTCTTCCGATAGTTTTGACAGGGCTGTCAAAATGTGATATTTTCAAAACTGTGTAATTTACATTAGTTATAACTCCTGGGTTTAAAATCCAATTTAAAAAGGCACCTCGAAAGTGGCAAGGCATTTGAACTAAAAGGTTTGACAATCTTTTTAAAATTTGCTAGCACTTGCGCTTTTGACTTCGGTTGCAAAAAAGGTTTTAGAGGTGAAAATCTATCCTCTCGCTTAAACGAAAATTTTTTACAAAGTGTTGAAAATCACTCGGCATAAGCACTGGGAAAACATGGGATGGTCGAATATGCATCTAAAAGGATTAACCATTATATATTTGAAAACATCAGTTTTAACTAAAGAGAAATACATGTAGTCCAATTTTTCTTAAATTGAAAACAAAGAAAGCGGAACAAAGTCTTTCGATCAATTTTTCTATTATTATTTTTATTTTTTTCAATCATTTTGATCGACGAAAAGAATCAATTCCAACGAAATATGTGGCAGCTTCTTTGACTGGTTCCGTTTCAAAATTAAAAACTTATCTTTATAATAGAAGCCATATCAGTGACATGACCAGATCTTGATAAAATATTTTGATAAAGGACCCGATATATAGGTTATTTCAACCATCAATATTGCGTTGATTATTTTGTGTCGTCACTAGTTTCGCGACGCACGGTTCGTGCCCTTCTGTTGAATAGCTTTTAAGGGGAGCATAACAGTCAGTTACGTCATTTTTGTCAAACTTCGAGAAATTTTTGATCATATCGCAACGAATATTTTGAAACTTCCAATTCCCAACCATAGAGTCATAGATCGGTAAACGAGGAGAACTCATAAATATTTCCAGATTTTTCGAAGAGGTTTAAGAAAAGCTGGGGGGAAAATGTAGTGAACTTTAGGGATGTTTGAAACTTTTTTGGAGTTAATATTTAATGGACGGATGCCAAACCGTCCGCCAACCAAAGGTGCACCTTCCATCTGCAAGGAGCTACGGTGTGGTATCCGTCCTCAAACTTTTTCCTTTCCAAATCCTCCTTCACTTCTCTCTACCAACTGCCTAAAATGTGACCGTAATGCCCCCTTAAGAAAACTTTAACGGCGCGTCGGCGAACAGGTAAAACACTTGATGTAATCAACTCTGGGCTAAAACATTTAATCATTGCCGTAGAGCAGGAGGCGTAAGAGTTTAAAGAAAAGCTATCGCTCGAAACGTCATCTTCCTACTCTACTTATGGCCATGATAAACATTTAAGCCTGAGTTAATTAAATCATTTCGAGTGTGTCCCCCTTTTTCAGATCGTGCCATCCGACTTTCGCCGGAGTTGTTGGCAGTTGTTGACCATTAGCCATTTAACCAACTAAACTGAACTAATACACTCAAAATTTCTTATAAGAATCTGGTTTATAAGAATCATGAAAACAAAGACCCTTAATAAAAATCGAAATATCAGGCAGATAGTAAAACAATTCAGTCACTAGAGATTACATTGCTGTCTGTCTGTTTCAAGATTTCAAAATTGACCAATTGTTGTGTCCTGCGGGCAGATTGTAACAGCATTTTTATTGAGGGTCTTCGTTTTCGTGATTAAGAAAACGAATAACCTACTTTTATTTTACCACAGAACGTTTATCTCCACTAACTAACTGCATGCTGAGAACGGCATAATTTAACTGATCTGTTTTATTATCCGCTATTTGATATTTCGATTTTTTGATAAGGGTCTTCGTTTTCGATATCTTCGGTCTTCGTTTTCGAGATCTTCGTTTTCGCAACACCCATAACAAACAGGCCCTTTTCACTCCTTGCTTTACACGTAATTGTCTATATAGTGCCCGTTTTAGTTGTTGTAAATTACTTTTTACCAGTACGCATGCGTGATCTAGATTTTCTTTCGCTTACATCCGAAAGCATTACTTCTTTAGAAAACAGAGACGGCTTTAAAGGGCTAAAGGAATCCAAATTAACGAAATAAACTTTTTCCTCAAGCTCTGTTCAAAACTGTTATGAAAGTTAGAAAAATAAAAGGGCAACTTTTAGAGTCAGCGAATCCAAAAATAAGGGATAGTGAGGTGCACTTCGTAAAAAATTATTTTGGCTTCCGCTTTTTATTTTTCAAGGGCAATATTTCTGTAACACAAACTGCAAGATTTAATTTATTTTTTTTAAATACGTTACGTTTCCCCCGTTTTTTATAAACATTGTGTTGCAACGTTAGTGAAGCGAGGCGGTTTTTGTCGTCATTCTCACTTTATGTGTATGTCACGGTATGTTTTCATGTTTCCAAATTTTTAATTTTCTCCAAATTTAGAAGTCGAACGATAATATTTCAGTCAGTTGCTCAAGACTGTCATACATGGTCGAGTGGTCACAGGACTGAATGGGAGTGTATTATGAAATGTCACGTGAGTGAGCATCACTTCATTACGTCACTTCCTTTTTAAAAAAAGAACAGGCAGTCAGATCGAGCAAATGACAAGCATGGCGTCGAGTGGCATTGGTAAATTCTTTGGTCTGGTGAAAAATAAGCCTCCAAAACCACCACGAAAGGACTACGAGGAGAATTCAGATGAAGGCGATTCATATGAATATCAAGACCCTTCGAAAATTCACGCAACACAGCCGCCTTCGACTCCCGGATCGCAAGTAATTCCAAACTATCCGCCCCCCAGACCACATCATTCTCCTCAATTCCCTAGACCAGATCAAGATAAAAGGGCTTCTGCACCAATTTTAAGCCCCGTAGAACCACCGACATATCCACAAGGTCGTACTCGACCACCGCGGCCTCAGAGTTCGGAACACAGCAAATACACACATGAGGTAGGTTGAAATGTCTATTCGTTATGTTTGTCCACTCGCTGCCGACATGTCACTCGTGCTGTTCTTGGCGGATTGCAGCTTAACTTATCTAGTTTGTTGTTTCAAACGGATGCCATAGTATCATTTCTTTCTTTCTCTTGGTTTTTCAATATGAAATAGGAGCAAACGAGAGAGTTTGTACACGCACTGATGTGATCAAACGTAGCGCTAGTGGCCAACAAAATATCAACGCTTTGGGAGTTGCACAATTTGTTTTTTCCGTGTACATATATTCTTCAGTTTTAAAGAACATATTTTCACAGTTCTCGATGTTCACAGAAAAAAATCTCGAAATTCCCAAACTTTTGCAGCGTTGGTTCCGTTTTATTCAAGTACAGTAAGCAACTGAAATCTACAACACAATAACAAGACGGAAATCGACGTGATGTTAGTTTCTTGGTTCCCCATGTTGTTCGTGATTCACATGCAAAAATGTTAACTGAAGTGATGTTGAATTAACGCAAAGTTTGCGAATAATGTATGACAGAGCAAACAATTGCTTTAGATTTTGACGATTTTCTAATTTTTCGCACTGTCAGTGTTCGTTTACGGATTGAGAAACTCGAACTTGTATCTAAAGGTTGATTTTTCCCGGAAGTTGCGAGTTGAAGCAATTCGTAATCTGCTCTCCGCCATATTAACAAATTTTTTAGCCAGGTTTCGTTCAAAAAAATTCATGATTAGTTGTCGAAATAAATAGATTTATCGCTTGCAAGTATGATAATATTCTTTTTAAACTATCTATTCAACGAAACCTTTTTTTATTTATGTAAAACTTTCTGTTATGGTCAATATAGACATTAGATATTTTCAGCTTCCATAGATTATACTAAAAATATACAGTCAGACAAGAATTCACCTTTTTCCCATAATTATGGTCAACCAAACACTAACAAGATCCGTTTATTAATTCTAGTGAGAGACACAAAGCATACAACTTTAATGCAGTGACTTTTTGATTAATTAGCTAAAGATGATTTAAAAAAATATTTTCAAAGAAAAATCAATTTAGCCAAAAGAACTTGGTTTATATTCTTACATTACAAGATATCGATCTGGGCTTAAAAATATAGAACAAGGGATATATCGGTGATTAAAATTTGAATAGAAAAGTGTTGTTTGTTTGTTAAATTCATGGAAGGACAATTGTTCAAATTATTTCATTCAAAAGGTTTGGTCAAAATTTGATAAAATAATTCATTATTTATTAAGTTCATTCATTTTGCATATGAAACATCTAACAGTTTTGCATAAGCTTATAACAGGCAGCATCTTATATGACAAGGAAATGACAAAATTTTCGGTATGATAACTTGTAGAAAATTTAGTGTGAGTTGCCAGACTTACTATAGTACAATACATATATCATATTTTAAGTACAGTTTAACTTCCTATAAATTTAAAATTTTTTCTTAAAACTTCAATTCTAGTTCCTGAGGCAACTAGATTTAATGTTAAAAAACGGTTAATCAAGGAGCCTGAATGTAAAGTATATATTTTTCTGTTTTTTTTTCTAAATTTTCCAGTTTTTTTATTGATATATTTAATGTACAGTGGCTTCAAGGAGTACACTAAAGTTCTACACATTTAAAATCAACTCACAACTTATGATCCCTTCCCATTTCCAAAAAAAAGCTTAATGTTTTAAGACTGCCAGTATTTCTTTTATATAATTATATTTATTCTTTCCCCACTACTTGAAAATAAATTATATGGCCATAGATAATACTTTCTATGCACGATTTTTTATAAGTGGAACAGTATTCATCCATATTAAACCAGTTCAGTTTGTGTAATTATTGACAAAGATATAAAACTCATTAGCAATGAAGCATGGTTCGTATATTTATAATTATTGAAATCCCACACTTGCAAACACTTGCATCCCTGAATAGTTGTAATTGTTGTTATTAGTTGACATTTCTTTGCATTTCTATTGACTTGAATATGATAAAGAAGTTGATGAATATGTAGTGAAAATTACTGGTGTTTTGCAGCAACTGTTCTTCCACTGTTATTGGAAAATGGTTGCCCAGTCGTAAGCTATACTTGTCTATTAACAGGCAATGCCATAAAGTTTTAGTCCATTGGTAATTGTATTATAGTTGTTGTAGAAGTCTCAGGATTAATGCTGGAAAAACAAAGTGTTTGCACAGGCTTGTAGCCAGCATTTTTTTGTGGGGGGTGGGGGAGAGGGTTCCGTGCACTTCAAATTTAAGTGGACCTTTTGCCAACAGTTTTTAAAAAATTATAAATATTGATGTACACCGTTCTAGTGAAAATAGAGAAAATGGTTATGGGTAAACATTGGTTTCTAAAACATCATTCAACAATAACTAAAACATAATTTCTTTTTATAAAATAAATTTCTGCTCATTATTTAAACCACTAGCCCTGATACACTATTCTTCTTTCTATTTTGTTTTATTTTTTCCTTTCTCTTTTCCTGTCTTTTTTGCCATATTAGTAATTTCTCAGTGGAACTTTTGTGCATCCCCTTGCCTACATGCATGTTGTAGCTGTCAGAGGAGAAGAGAAGTACCTAGAGGGGGTACTCCCATATGTTGACTATACGGGTATGTGCCGCTGTTCAGGGTATGGTTTTCAGACCATCCAGTTTAGAACAGGGTGTATAAATCACGGAAAATTTTATTTAGAACAGGGTTAAAATATTGCAATATTTACAAACTGTTTAGTACAGGGTGCAACAATTCTTCCCGCGGATATGAGAATTGGTTTGACTGGGTTTTGTTGTACATGAATTTTTTCATAATTCAGAGACCTGACCTCTGTTTAAAATATAGTAGTTTAGAACAGGGTATCAAAATCAAGCCATTTCTTGTTTAGAACAAGGTCAGGTTTGTGAAGGTCTAGCGGCACACCCCCACCCGAAATTCTGGTGAGTACCCCCCCTGGGGAGAAGTATTGCTGCTGGTATTCATCCCTGTCAGGTCTGTCAAAAGAGAGTTGTTGAGCATTTGGTTCACTGCATGTTGTAGTTGTCAGAGGAGAAGAGAAGTATTGCTGCTGGTATTCATCCATGTCAGGTCTGTCAAAAGAGAGTTGTTGAGCAGTTGGTTCACTGACAGTGCACAAACCCCTTCAAAGGAAGGAGTGTTCTGACTGAGGAACATTAAGTTTCTTTTTTACAATCACTGAAATAGTTTACAAAGCAACAATTTTTTAACAACATTATAAAAGTTAGGCTGGCAAGTGATCAGATTTGTTAAACTCAATCTGACTCTATTGGTTTTCCCTGGTTACAAGCCACGATACAGAGTAAATGCTGGTAAACGAACAGTATCTTCAATGGCAACTGATATTTGGCGTGACCTACCGTTAGATGTTAAACTAATTCTCACAATAATAAAACTTTCAATTTAAATGTAAAAAAGCTTTTGCAATCAAAACAGTTGCTTTGAGTTTATTATTGCTTTGATATCACTACTTCTTCTAAATGTTAACAATTTTTTTCTTTCTATTTTTTTTTTTATGTGTCCGCTTTTGTTGCTGTATGAGAGCTATACTCAAAAATTAAAACACAACAAGTCTAGTGTCTAACTCGAAAACCTCACAGTTATTTTAGACTCTAAGCATTTCCTTAAATAAACATATGTTTTTTTCTATTTTAATAAGTTATAAAAAAATATAATAAAATAAAAACAGTGATTCAGATCCACGTCGGTCTTCAGACATAGTCCGAGCCAATTTTGATTTGTCCAAACGAATTTTCCTAAATTCTGACAAATGTCCGAACAGAAAATAATA
>JAOEHV020388095.1:0-10813 GCA_025447995.2 Isaurus tuberculatus | reverse complement strand
CACATTGTAACAATTTATTATTTATTAAACCTGTTCAGTGTGTAAAGTGGAAAATCAATAAACTAAACTAAACTAATCTTCGCAAAAAAAAAACATTTAAAAGCTTCTTTTATTTTTAAATACATCCGACCCGGCGATGGTTAAATATTTCAACCTATTGATTTGTCTAATTAAATCATGTATTTGCTGTACCTACTCGCCGACTTACTTAACAGTTTTTTTTAACTATTCAACAATAATATTTTTTCTTGTTGAATAATCTTAAAGACTATCGAAGCGCGTCGGGAAGTAGGTAAAACACTTGATTTAGTCAACTCTAGAGTGAAATGTGTGATCATCGCCGAAAGTGAGTGTTGGCCCTTAGCCAGAATAATTTAATTTTTTCCCTCGCTATTTGATTACAGGAAAGATAATATTTTTTGCAGTCGTAAACTTATTTTTTTGTGGATTTTCTTTTAAGAATTGTTTAAATTTTTTACTTCAGTTCAGACCCCTGTGTTCATAAATAATTCTTGTATTGGTTCACGGTAAGGGTTTGCCGAGAGGAGACTGGGTGCATTGACCAGTGTCTTAGCAACCGCGTCGCCATATTTGTTTTTCTGCTCGAAAAATATAAAGATGGCCAGCACTGTAATTTCTGTTAAACTTCCTCCAAATATCGATCCTACAAAAGCACCGCTCGCCTATGGAGATCGTGCACTTCCAAAATTGGTAAGTTGCAATAATGATACCGTTTTAAAATTTAAGGGTTGAGGCACGCTGCAATGAATATAATCACTCTCTTTGTTTTCATTCATACAGAATCGAGAACTCGGCAGTAACGAACTTATCACGAGGCAAAGAGCTTTAATGTCTCTGTGCGATGTGATGCACAATCCAGAAAACATAAGTGAAAGTTTACGTGTTGGTATGTATCTCAGATGCCTCAATAAAGTATATATATTTTTCAAATTACATGTGCTTAATACACACGTGTATAATATATGGAACCATGCAAGTCATAAGTACTGTATGACTGCGACCTCTTCATAAATTTATTTGCTTTCGCTTTGATATAAAAGACTAATCTCATTTTGAATTACCTTTAAATAAGGTTATGGTAGATGCAATTTTTTTTTGTTTTTCTTTTTTTGAAAAAGTAACAAAAGCAGAATATTTATATATAAAGTCAACAGTGCTGAGAAGGTTTTATTATATATATATTTTATAATCAGTTAGTCCGCTGAGCTAATCCTGTGTTTTCGTGTTAGAGGAGATTTGACTGATCGGAATATTCTTCCTTATTTTTATCTACACACAGTGTGTTTCTTAAGGCTTGAGAAGTGGGGTACACTAAGTGGGAATGCAGGTACACCAGTCCTGGAGTGGGTACGAGGTCATCAAGCGCCAAATGCTCAAGTATCTAGAGAGGTCTGGGGACATCCCCAGAATTATTTTGAACTTTTGAGTTGGGGAAAACCGGTACGGCCGTCGGGGAACGTACCGGCCTTAAGAAACACACTGACACATCATCTATTGCCCTCCCTTATAATACAGGCCTAGCTTCCAATCATCCCAATTGATCAATGGTTAAGTACGTCAGATCAAAAGGAAGTTCTATTATGTTATTTTTAAGAAGCTGACTCAGATATAACAAATCACTTTTAATTTTGATTAGGAATTACATCAAGTCTAAAGGCACTGTTGTTTGATGCTGATGATACTGTTCGATGCAAAACCACTGAAGTACTCCATATTATTGCTGGTAAGGTGCAAATCTAGATCTTCTAATGTATCAGTCAAATGAAACCCCCACCCTAACCCCCCCCCCCCGGGGCATACTGGGGGAAAGGTGGGGGTATGGAGCTGTATTGAACAAAAAGATGGCCCTATGGGGGTGGGGCTTTGTCAAATATTGACGCCCTACCTATGCACCACGGGGGAAAACGTGGCGACTTTGATAACTCTGCGCGCAGAAGAAATTGTAAAATGTTAAAGGAAGAGTGAGTTGTTCTTGATATCGTGGAGGTAAGTGACCTCGCCTCTATACCCTGGGGGATTTTACACCATTTGCTTCGTTATGGGAAAAATATATGGCCCCAGGGGGTGGGGCTTTTGAGCATATTGGGCACTACTTGTTTACCATATCCCCACCTTAGCCCGGGGGGGATAGGGTGGGGGTTTCGCTTGACTGGTACATAAACCAATTCTCAATATGGCTTTCGTGAGGGATGCTCTACTATACTGAGCATGCTCTTATTGATATCATAACCAAGATCCAAAAAAATATAGACAGAGGATTTTAATCATGTGGGGTATTTATTGACCTCAAGAAAGCTTTCGATACGGTTGATCATTTTATTTTAGTAGGAAAGCTCGAACACTAAGAGGTACGTGGTATTATGAAAGACTGGTTTTCCTCCTACCTGATGAACCGTTATCAAAGTACTCAAATAAATTGTTGTATTTCCGAAAAAGAGCGGGTCCGCTGTGGTGTTATCCAGGGATCCGTTCTGGGACCCCTATTATTTCTAATATATATCAATGATATTGGCAATTCTTCTGCTAAATTTAACTTTTATCTCTTCGCTAATGATACGAATTTATTTTTTTTATGCTGATAAAGACCTTAAGTCCCTTGAGAATGTTGTTAATACCAAAAAACCTTGTGAGTAACTGGCTAAGAGCTAATAAATTATCTTTAAACGTTCAAAAGTCTAATTTCATGTTTCGTCCTTTACCAGAAAAGAATAAACTTTAACCTTGACCTAAAAATTTATGATTATACTATAAATGCAAGTGTCTCGCTGGAGAATAAGGATTATGTTAAATATCTTGGTATCCTAGTGATTCAAAGCTAACTTGGAAATATCACATATCTTATATAATAAGTAAGATTAGCAAATCACTCTGTTTCATTTCTAGACTTAGGCATTTCGTTCCAATGGATATTCTTCTCAAAATATATCGGTCCCTTATCCAGTCTTATCATATGGCTTGGCAGTCTGGGCCAAGCGGCCCAAATTCACCTTAACAAACTTTTAGTACTCCAGAAACGCGCCCTCCGCCTAATTAACTTTGCCTCATTTCAAACCCATGCTATCCCTTTTTTGAGTATCATAATATTCTCCCTTTGAACTCTCTTTATTTCAAACTTATCAGTAGTATTATTTACAGTATCACGTATCTAATGGCCTCGCACCTGTGAATATAACTAAATTATTTACACCTGCTTCGCGCTGACACATAATTATAGTATAAGATTTTCGGCGGATGGTAAACCTCTCCATTAAATTTTCAAGAACTCAACCTATGAAAAAATCATTTCTATGTACTAGTGCCAAAATATGGAACAATATTCCCACGAGTATTCGAGTGCTACCCAAATATGAGTTTAAACAATCTGTTCATCGTCGATTTTTGGATATAATGATCGAGGAAGATACTTATCTTGACATACCCAAAATTATCTCTACTTTCTAATATAAAACTTAAATTGTGGTTGCTTTATATTATTCACTTACTTTTAGTGTACCTTTTTTCCCTTTTCATTGTGTCTGTGTAAGAACTCTATTTGAATTTAAATCCCTCGTTTGCCTCTCTCTTTTTCTCTTTTTTCTCAAATTTTAATTATCTTTGTGCTTGACCCGCCTCGATTAGTCTTCACTATTAGCGGGCAGCACCACTGTTAATTCTATGTTAAAATTAATAATAAATTGCTGTTGTTGTTGCAGATTCTTCGAATTGCTTTGCTTTTGCTGAAAGGTGCAATTAATATTTCTATAAACGTTGACATCTTCAGTGAAAATATACAAGATATTTTACTAAACAATTCCAAATCAGTCATGTCCTTTCAGATTCCGGAGCTCGAGATATAAAAGCTTGTATATAAAAGTAAAACTTATTTGAAAGTTGATAACAAAAATAACAATAATATTGAAAAATATTTAAATTTTTCTTATTTAATTTATTTTGCGTCCTTAAGTTTAAAATCAGCCAAAAACCTAGACGTTCTTTTGAATACAGGGTGTGCATATAATTCATTTTTTTGCTAAAAGCAGCAATAAAAGAAGATCTAAAATGTTAAACTTCTATACTTTTTTCTTATAAGCAACTTCATATTCAGAAACAAAAATAAATACTTAGAAACTACATATAGATTGAGTTTTGAGAAGTTGCTTGATGTTGTTTTTGGGGTCAGAAGGGAAAATTTGATGTGGTACGAACGATGGGTTGCCTTCTATATATATAATATATATGAAATAGGAAAGGTAGGAAACTTCGACACGAAACGTTCGAAAACAAACGTCTGAAGAAAATCCGGCCATAAATCTTTTAATTGCCGTTTGAAGCCTTAGTTTTGCAATCAGCAGGAAGCCAAATAATTTATCTAACTTGCGAACGGTTGTTCAGGCGGGTCGACCGTTTCGTGTTGAAGTTTCCAACCTTTCCTATTTTACTGATATAGATATTATATACATAGAAGACAACTCATCGTTTCTAACCACATCAAATTTTCCCCTCTGACCCCCCAAAAAACATCAAGCAAATACTCAAGCCTCAAGGTATATTTATTTCCATTTTATTTTGTAACATGAATATTTTTTTGATAGATTTCAGAGAAAGAAACAATTCAAACAAAGTCTTTTAATTTTGAGATGACCTTTTGCACTCACAGTACGATCGCAGAGAGTCGTCGGATTAGTCTAGTAACCGGGCCTTACCTTTGTGACTAGCTTGTTTTTTCGTGGTGAATAATTTCCTTGCGAATATACTACAGTTTTCATCGGGCTGGAATTCAGCCCGGGTTTCATGTAATTGGAAATTAATTTTTATTACCTTTTACGAAAGAGACCGGCCTGAAGTTTCAGCCCCCCTAAACGGCCTGAAATCTCAGCCCGGGCTGAAACACTCCATGCAATTGAGCGCTAAATTTGAAGCCCGTCAAGACCACCTCCTATAATTTTCGACGACGAATCTCATAGCCTTTTTTTTGAATAAAAGAAGAAGAACACGCACATGAAAGAAAAAAAAAACTCCGTAATACGATCCTCGAGCCTTTTCTTGTTTTACGTTTTACACCCATAAAATTATTTAACAGATTTAGCTCATTTAAATTTCTGTGAAAAAGGAAAGACAAGATAAATCTTAAAGATATCCCTTCGTCTAGGTATAAGAAAAACAGTTTTAATATCTGTTAAATAAATTAGACTGCCCACCTTTGCATGACACAGTTGCAATACGATTGCATTTGGTAGTAGTATGTATGGCTGTTATGTTGCACTCATGTACAACATCTTCTTTTCCAGTACAATCGAAGTCCAATTTCCAAAAACTTGCATTAGCGTGTTTAGTTGCAGTTTTCTCAAGGGCAGTTCCCACATCTCCATTGGGATAACCTTCGGCTTTGCAAAGCAACTTCGCCTCTGTGCTGCCCCATTTTTCTCCACATAGAGGTAAAGTCGTTCCACTACTTGTTACAATGACTTTTCCGTCTGATCTTTTATCATTGAATTTAGTTTGTATTCGAACTGTTTAAAGATAATTCAAGAGGTTAGTAAGGAAAAAAGAATTCAAATTTTGCACAACTAGCCTTTAGATAAAGATTTTATTTAGTTTGTTTTCTAGTCTAGGGACAAAGAATGCCAGCACTTGTTTAGAAGGTCAGCGGCTTAACATTTTCACCCAGATTCCCTGCTAACCAGCATTGTCGTTCTTGATCTAACCACTAGTGGTTAAAAAAGCTTGTCTTTATTATCTCTTGTTTATTTTTTACTCTTTCAATTCCTCCCTCAGCGATATCAGCCTCTACGCCAAGATTAGTAGCTGGGATTCTTTTAAAATACAGGTAAATAAATCGAGAGGTAAATAAAGTTATTATTAACCCAGTTGAGACCGGGGGCCTTTGGTGCTCACCTCGACTTTAAAGTATTGTTTACATTTAGACAAAACATGAAACACCACTGAATTTTTTTTTGGAATTTTAGAAGAGAGTTTTTTTGTATTATCCTTTTTGTGCATATTGGTTGTGTGTTGTCATGGTAGCGAGGTTTCGAAAGAGGTTTTTTTTGTCATGTATGCTATTTTCACAACCATTAGTTAATTTTACTTGTAAACCTTTTTTTTATAGGTAACTTCGAGTTTAAGCCAATTAAGTTTTAAGATTAATTGAAATTTAAATGTGACGTCACAATGATATAGACATTATTACACCAGGATTACATCATCAACCGAAGCTAAAGAAAAAGCCCCTAAAACTCTTTACATGGGTACTATTTTCAATCATTCGGCTTCGATCGTTCATATAAGCATTATTTAATTTGAATCTTGATGTCAACTATAATAGCATTAATATTTAGTATATACCACACAAGTGAATAATACTTTTCGTGCACGCTTATTGGCTAGCTCGGAGGTGATTAGCCAAGTACTATTCACCTCCACTAAGCAACCGAATAAAAACAAATGGCTTCCCGTTACCATTTGTCGGTATATCGTCACAAATAAAGTTACTCTTTGATCCGCTAGTTATTCAGCCGTAAATATCCACCATTAGCATATACCCAACCAGTGAATACTGTTTTTCGCGCGCTCTTATTGGTTCCCTAAAAAGTGAATATCCAGGATATTCACTGATTAGCGATCGGGAACAACAAGATGGCGTCGCAGTTTCCAAAAGGTGTCAGCGAAGCTGAAATTTTAGAAGTAAATAATGCGGCAGTTCCCAAAAACGCAAAAAAGTCAAAAAAATTTGGTGAACGTATTTCGAGGTAAGTTTTAATAATTGTTTGATTCATGTACAACTTTTTCACAAGTCTTGCAATATGCGCGCGGCAACTTGGCTCTGGATGAAAAAATGTGTCTTTTACAAAAAGCATGTTTCTCACTGATTCGCTGGTTGGGTATATGCTAATGTAATTATTCACTTCTGTGTCGGTGAAAGCCAAGTTAATATTCACCTCCACTTCGGTGAATAATTACTCACTATTCACTTCCACTTCGGTGAATAATTGTTAAATAACAACAAACAACAACAACAACAATTTTTTATTTCCAATTTACGTGTTCTACATAAATTAAAGCTAAACAAATTAAACTAATTTACAGTGGTTGGACACCCGAAATAACTGTAAGAACTAAACTAGTCGGGTGCCCATTTTATTTTGAAATCGCAGTGAATCGAGGAATGAGGGGAAAAAAAGACATCAAAATGAAAATAAAATAAAACTATTATGCTACGTAATATAAGTAAAGTGCATGATAAAAAATTATATAGGCTGGTTAACTATCAGAATTATAGGAAATGAGAAAATGTGTTTTGAGTTCCCGTTTAAAACCACGGTAACTCAGATTTTTGAGTGATGGCATCACTATTATTCCAAACTAGAATAAGGAAGCAACGCTTGTGAATGTCAAGGACTCAGTAATTGCTTTCCGTTTGTTCTTTTAATACTTAAATAAGAATCTCTTATATTTGTTTAACCTTTTACCTCTTAGGGTTTAGACAAAGCATAAAGAAAGTTATAAACATTCGAAAAAACCCGAAAAGACACACACAAAAAACACGGTTTTTGATTGTTTCAAGGAATTTATATCGACGTCTTTTAATGACAGTATGACGCTATTGTGACCTACCATAAAAACAATGAAAAAAGCAACAAGGTTAACTACTCAATTTCTTTCTAATCTGCAAAATTCAAAACACATATTTTTTTTAATTTTATACAGAGTTTCAAAATGCATCAGGCACCAGTCCCATAAGCTAAATATTTGCCTGAATAGGGTTAAAAAAAGGTCCACGTGATGTATAATTCATCGTACTTAATTGTTAACTATTGTGTACACAAAAACGGTGACCATATATGCGATGCAAAATAACGCTACCTATAAAAAAATAGGCTAACAGGTTTTTAAGCAGATTCTTGTTTTCTCAAGTAAAAAAAAGACTTAAACGTTTCCACGAAAACATTTCTTAAAACCACTAGTAATTGAAATTGTCATGCAGTATTTTCACTAAAGAAATTAATGAAGATATATTACAGCATGTCATTTTTAAAGAACCAAGAGGCTGTAGAAGCCTACACTGGGTTGCCTGTATGCAAACTGTTTTAAATTATTTGAAACTGTCTTATCAAACCATTCAAATTTGTGTTAGTTGCATACAGTAGGAAAAGTTTACTAGGATCTCAATTAGTGGTAGAACATCATGAGTACAACCGAACCGTTTATTAGTGATTGTAACTGAAGCAACAATTATTTTATTTATGAATTTTAACAACAATTAATAAAAGTCAATGATCGTATTGTAAACTGTATTCTTTCGAAACTATTACTTTAGGAACTTATACTAGTTCTCTGGAAAACTCAACTGACTCAAGGGTTGTTTAGAATTTTCGACAGTTTGTAATTGTACAAAATGTACTGACTTTTTGGGTTTCCCTTACCTACCTTAAAAGGGTACAGAGAAAACGGTTTATTTAGTAATAAAAATTGACTACCATTTTCAATTTCATTTAACCTAAACTATGTTCTGTAGACTTACGAAAAAGGTGAAAATTGTTAAGAAGCTGAATGTAAAAAGGTCAATTACTATTAAAACACAAATGTTCTCATCTTGGATGCCTTACTACACTCTGCATGTTTTGTTATTTGTAATACTTATTTTGAAACTGGACTACTGTTATTATTGCATTTATACTGTACTCAACTTTCATAATTTTAACAGAAAGTAGAAGTTCAGAATGGTTATCGTTCACTGTCTGCTTGCAGACACATCTGCATAATAATGTCCTTGAATGGTGTTGGGCGTAAAGTTTTCAGTTCCAGCTGTTAGGGACATTCACAACAGTGTTTGCTATGTTTACAGTTTATTGTATGCACTCGATGACCACCTTTGTTGCATTAAGAACAATCTTCCGTCCTTTGTTCTGAACAATTTTCTTGTTACAGTTTACTCACTTACTAAACTGGCTGATGGTTCAAAGGAGATAATAGATGTCACTTTTGACTCATTTTTGCCGTATAATGAAACACTTGTCTTGTCCCATCTTTAAATAACTGTACAAATAACATTTCAGTTTAGCTCCATTGTGTACACACTTTGTATTACTCTAGGACGGGATTTGCAGAGTTGTATCACTTCAAAACTGATTTCATGAACACAAGTGAAAACTTTATAATGTTTGCATCCTTATTCTTTTATACAGCACAGCCTGAAAGTTATGAAAAATTATTGACTACAATTTTGTCAGTTATGGTCAGAAATATTTTTCACGTACTGAACAAAATACATGGTGTTTTGGAAAGTTCGATGTAAGAGTAGATCTTTTTCTACATCTGAAAGGTCTCCTTGTGCAATTTTCAAACACTGTAGTAGAATGCTTACTTTAGTGGATTGAGAACCTGTGAATTGCCATGCAATCTCAGTTCATCTGCATGTAAGTTGCGTTTTTGATCATAACAGTAACCTGATAACCTGTCCATGATAGTTGATATCCATTGAGGTATTTCATACACTTGTAGTCAATAAACAATGATAGTACTTTTTATTTAATATTTGTCTGATCCATTAAGGCCAGTGTCACTTGTACTGACGAACATACTTGTAGTAATAAACCTTATAAATTTTCTTTCCTTGGTATTCTGCAGTATAATTTACCTGTAGAAAAAAAAGAGTTAATAACTAACTGAAGGTAATGTTTGTTTATGTTTGTTGTTGATAACCCTTTTTCTACCCTTCCCCTACCAAATAAAAATAAATAGACCTAATTAACTTACCTTAACTGAGCTGTTCTTGTTGTTGTAAGAGTTGGGCACAATCCCACCCTTACTTAAAGTGAACCAGTGGGGGTTGCCCCACTCTTGTAACAAGGTGGTAAGGTGCGTTTGGGAGAACTCGAGAGCTGATAGTACAAAGACGAGACCGAAGGTCGAGTGTTTGTACCTACTCGAGAATTCTCCCAAACCCACCGAGGTTTATATTAGCTTGTACAAACACAGTTGCCGTGTTTTGTTTCTTTTATAAAATAACAACTACAAGCAAAGCAAGAAGCATGGAAGGGAAAGGTCTTTATCGGGAACGGCGTCAATTCTTATATTCTCCTTACATAGCAACAGCCAATCAGTTTGCTCCTTATAAACGAACTTCAAAACTCAACAACTGCAAGAAATGTAAATGCCCGTTTAAACGGATACAACATGTTAGGACAACATTATCCAACATTGTTGGGCACAACATGTTGTCTCCGTTTGAACCCATGTGGGGACATGTTGGGCAATGTTGGATCGTGTTGGAAGATGTTGGATGAAGTTTGATTTCTGTCCAACTCTTCATCCAACATCGGCCAATATTTTTCTTCTTGCATGCGCACTTGTGGACATTCACCGGGTACCTAGCGTATCCGCGTACGTCAAAGCGAGGGCATTGTTGAGCCGCCATGTTTTGTTTTGAAAACAAGAACGATCGCGTGATGATATCTTGTTCCCAGAGCCCAGCGATCACAAACCAAAACGTGGGCCCTGGTAACGATCCAGCATGTTAGATGGTGTTGTCTTCGTTTGAACACTGCTGCTCATGATACTATCCAACATTGCCCAACATGTTGTGTCCAACAATGTTGTGCGATTTTGTATCCGTTAATAGGGCCTTAAAACCTTTGATCATAGTCTGAACGATTTAAAATGCAGTTTTAAAAAAGGCGTTAGAGCAAGTATTCAAACGAAACTCCATAAAAAAGTGTAAAGAAGTTATTTCGCCAAATTCAAAACTCATTGTTGTCGCTTGCATTAAAAACAAACGTGCATAAATCCATTTGAACCATCGCTAAACATGTCA
>JAOEHV020388094.1:0-24096 GCA_025447995.2 Isaurus tuberculatus | reverse complement strand
CATGCAACAAATTAATTTATTCAATAAACCATAACTTTTTTGTACTTACAAACTATGCAGATGTGATAGTCTCAGAATCAAAAAACAAACTTTGATTACATTGTAAAAGTTCTAAAATTAAAAGAAAAAATAATTGCACTAATTAAATTTCCTTTTTTCTGCACTAAATTTCCTTGCTTAGCCAATAAAAGGCCTTATGCGCAACTGAGCGCGAAGAAGTTAGGTAAGGTAAGGTAAGCCAATAAGCATCGAGAAATTTTTTCATGTATTTTATTAGTGAAGAAATACAGCTATTACTGTTAGTACCATTATGGGACTTAACTTATATTATATATTTTTTTAATTTGTTGGATCAAGTTATACTATGAAGTTGCTGTGAACTCTTCATTTCGAAGCCAGAAAAATGTCATTGATTATTCTAAAAAACTTTTCTGTGATTTGGTATTTGTAGTTTTACTCTCATTGTTATTCTGTTCTGAATGTCAGAAACTGCAAAGGAAAGCAGATTTAGATGTTAGACAGCTCTTTGGTTGGCCCTTTATTTGGAACCACTTGATCAGACTGTCTGATACTTTATGAATCCATAACCTATTTTAAGAAGTTTTACCATATTTTAGACACAGGTAATGTTTTAGTAAATAAATGTTTCAACAAATTTATTATGCAAGACTATATTAATTATATTTTTGAAGAAATGTCTGATGACTTGAGGGAGATGGTAGAAATGACCAGAAAGTTTACACAAGATGAGATTATCCCAGCTGCTGCCGAACATGACAGAACAGGAGAGGTTAGTTGTATTCATGAACTATGTGTAATTAGTAGATTTCTGTTATCTAAGATGTGTAGTGTTATTTATTAAAGTTGAATGTTTTAAAATTATTTTAAAAAATCTGAATGTACGATCAATTTTTTCATACTCTGGTACTTTAGTCAACCATTCACAATAATTATAATAATATTATTACAGTATCTTGTATTATTTAATTTAATTGAACTTTAACAGAGAATCACACAAAGTAGAGAACAGTCACAGTCAAGAAGGTAACCGTTAACACAAGATAGAAAAGGCTGACTATAAATAGTTTTGATTGATTAAATGATTGATTTTTTTAATTCAGTTTTCTCCAAAATGAGCCCTGTACTTTTCCTCATTGTCTTCCAAGTAGGTTTATACAGTTAATGTAAAAAAAAAACATTTTTGCCTTCTTGGTTTTTGTTATCAATAGTTCAGATGGTGGAAGAATGTTTGAAAATATAATAATAATAAAAATTGATAATATATATTAATAAAATTGAATGGTGGACTAGGTCTCTAAACAAATTATTTTAAAATAGTAATTTTGAAGATAATGATAATAACAGTACTTCAGCAAAGTACATATAAGGATGTTTGATAAAGCTTAAAATAATGGTTTCTACTCTACAGTATCCATGGGAAATCATAAAGAAAGCACATGCATTAGGTCTTGTAAATGGTCATGTACCAGAAAAATATGGTGAGTTTTTATTAAGAAAATATGTTTAGATCAATTTTAAAAAACTCACTAAAACATCTATTGTTTACTTCAGATCTAAACTTTATTGTCCCTTTACAAAAAGACAATGTTTTTGTTCTATTTTTGTTTTCCCAAAGTCTTTTATATACAAAGTCATCTGATTGAATTCAAATTTACATGTCATGTATGTGATCAATGTTTTCAGGGGGTCCTGGATTAGGTATTATGGATACAATAATGATTACAGAAGAATTGGCATATGGATGTACAGGAATGCAGACTGCAATAGAGGCTAATTCACTTGCGGTAGGTCAACAACCTCAGTCATTAATTTCCAGTTTTCTTTTTATGTGAACCTATGTAATGATTCACGGCTTACTAGGAAATATTTGTGAGTAAACATAATTCTTGTTGTTTGAATAAGTGATCGTTTTTGTTCACTATCATGTACCTTAACTCCAGACTATTAGTTTAAAAAGCAAGCAGTTCACCCTCTTGAAACAAATTTGATAATATGTTGTAATTATTGTATTGCAGGAAATGCCAGTTATCCTTGCTGGCAATGATGAACAAAAGAAGAAGTATCTTAGCAGAATGATCGAGGAGCCATTAATGGCTGTAAGTTTAAATTATAGAACATATAATTGTTACTTGATTTGACATCACTAAAAATTAATGTTGGAAAGAAAAGCTATTCATTGTCAAGTAAAGAGTATTCATAAAAATACAAGTCCCTAATAGTAAAACAGAACAAATTAAAGTGATTCCAAATATCGGGAGTTTCATGACCTAATATTTAAGTTCACTGAAACTGATGAATATAAAGAATTACTATATTTCGATATTATTACAATATCATCATCAGGTATAAAATGAAAACTGAAAACTGAATACAGTAACAGATTTAAATACGTATGAGGTGAGAAAGCTACTTAAATATTAAGTAATAGTATAAAGTAATCAAAGCACATTAGCAACATGATTTTTATTAAAAGTAACTTAAAACATATAACCTAGATAACAAACTTAAAAAAACAAAAACTAAAGTAAATTGTGTTGGTCAGTATGTACCTTTGTGAAATTTAAACAATGTGAAGCTAAGATTTTCTGAATACTGAATATTGGCATAAATTGTGCAAGGAGCTACTAAAAAAAATTTCACCCTTTAATTGTCAAAAGTAGGTTTTTACTTCACAAGTGACTTTGTCCATGTAGTTTTTAGGGTACAGCATCCTAATGAAAATCTGATGCTAATTGGTTTATTTTCATCAATGACTCTGATTTGTCTGCTTTCATCAACCTGAGTTGTCAAAATTACTGTATGTCACTGACAACAAAAAGAAAAGAGCCAACCTTTTTTCTTTCAGGCATATTGTGTAACAGAGCCTGGTGCTGGATCAGATGTAGCAGGTATCAAGACAAAAGCTGAAAAGAAAGGAGATCATGTATGTATATAGAGGATATTACATGGCCGCGCCGAGATACAAATTTTATCTTCGAGTGTTGAAAAAAGATCTCACAAGTGAGTGCAGCAAACGAGTGAGATTTTTCAACACGAGAAGATAAAATTCGTATTTCCAAGCAAACATGTAATTTTCTTTTTATCATATACTTGGTGAGATTCTGGTTTTATTCCAAAAGCATTTTTTTTAATTGAAAAATTAAATTAAGATTGAAAAATTAATCAAATTTAAAAATTATAGATTGACAGGTTCAACGGCAGGAAAAGTCCCATATCAATCACACGTGATGATATGAAAATCGTGCACTCTGATTGGCTGTTTTTGATATCACCACATGTGATTGATATGGGTGGCTGATACGTGCTATATTTCACTGATCTACTATGAAGTATGTATATGATAAACAGTTATAACACATATTAACATAGATTAGTAGTTAAATAGTTACTTTGCTGTTATGGTACTAAAAAAAAGTACAGTGTCTTTCATTTTAGCCAGATATTGTTCTTACTGTGCTTTAAAGATGTCTGGTTCCAAAAGGTTAAAAATTGTTTAACAGTGCTATTTAGGGGACATTTATGCTATGTATCAGATCCAAAACTTCACTTTTAGTAAATAAAAGGGTCTCTAATGGTCATCACCTTGATGAATACAAAAAGAATGACTAAAGTATCCATGGTGAAAAAGGAATGAAAATAAACAAAACTAAGTTGATGGAAGAGTCAGGGAAAAAATGGAGTTGACGAGGAGGAGGAGGAGGGTAGAAGGAGGAAGGTAGAAGGAGGAAGGGGAAGAGAAGGAGGAGGAGGAAGAGGTGGAGGAGGAGTAGGAGATGGAGAAGGTGGAGGAGTAGGAGATGGAGAAGGTGGAGGAGTAGGAGATGGAGAAGGTGGAGGAGTAGGAGATGGAGGAGGTGGAGGAGTAGGAGATGGAGGAGGTGGGGGAGGAGTAGGAGATGGAGGAGGTGGGGGAGGAGTAGGAGATGGAGGAGGTGGGGGAGGAGTAGAAGGTGAGGGAGGAGTAGGAGATGGAGGAGGTGGGGGAGGAGTAGGAGATGGAGGAGGTGGGGAAGGAGTTGGAGTTGGAGGAGGAGTAGGAGTTGGAGGAGTAGGAAGTGGAGATAGAGGTGGAGGAGGCAGAGGAGGAGGTGGAGGCAGAGGAGTCCAGGAGGAGGTGAAGATGGAGATGGAGGTGGGGAGAAAGAAGAGGAGGAGCAGCAAGAGGAGGAGGAGAATATGGAGGAGTAGTAGGAAGAGGAAGATGAGAAGGGGCAGATTTAGATTAGGGAAGTCTTTGTTAAATATCAAATAAAGAAAAAAGGGCAGGTTTTTTTTATTTTAATTTTATCTACTGAAACTAATACTTGACAGTGTTATTATAATATGATAATTTTGTTTCTAGTATGTCCTCAATGGACAGAAGATGTGGATAACAAATGGTGGAGTTGCCAATTGGTAAGTTAAGATTCTCAGTGGTCAAAGATCAGAGATGGCGGCAAAAATTTTAGCTCTTAAAAATCATTCATTTTTCTCCTAAAATGTGGCAGTATTAGTGTGTTATACTATTATTCTTTCATTTGTGTATTGTCTTTTTGTCACAAGAATGGAAATGATGTCTCATAAAATGTCAGAACAAAGTGCTTTTGAACGTATTATCGACTCAAAACTGGAACCGTTGATCATGAAGCTTAACCAAATGCAAGAACAGCTGGACCAAAAAGATCAATTGATTCAGGATCTGGAGAAGAATACCACTGAGAAATGTGAAAAAATATTACTTGTAATTAGGGTACCTGACTCTGATTAGTTGTAAAACTATTTCTGGTACCCTAACACCAAACAATCATGAATTTGTAAATGTATTATTTATTATATTTCATTTAATTTTAAAATGTGGTGTAAAAGACTAATAAAAACTGGAACTGAAACTCAATTATTCACAGAAAAAACTCTGAAAACTGTGACCATCCAAATACCTTATCCAGATTCTCCCACTGATCTGCAAGGGTTGTTAGGAGGATTAGTTCATTATAAGTTGCAATGGACTTTTGACCCGTAGTAATTGCTTCATGTACAAGCCTTTACATATAATGGTTTAAGAAAAATTATATTATAAATAAACACAACAGTTCTGATTAGGCTGCATATTACTCAGTGCATCAGTCGCTTTTGTTTAGCTCAGAATTTTTTTCAATCCTTTCCAGGTATTTTGTGTTAGCCAAAACAGATAGTACTGCCAAAGCTGGAGAAGCTTTTACAGGGTTCATTGTTGATAGGGACACACCTGGTGTTACACCAGGACGGAAGGTATGTAAAAATGTATAATTAGGGAACATTTAGGGTGTGTTTATGTACATGATACTGGATCGAGTTTGGATCCGGACTGACTTGAGGTTCATTCTATGTTTACATGGTGGAATTAAAAATGCCAAGCCTGCATTGTTTCAAGTAAGCACACACAATTTTTACTAGAAAATAAAATATGGCACGAGTTGGAGACATTGCCCACCTTTGGCTCTTTGTGTTTTCTTGGCATCTCTAGCAATAATAAACAAGCTGATACAGTTAGTTTTTACCACTTTCAAATGCAAAATGACTTTTCAGAGAAAAAACATATTGCTCTAGGAGTCATTACAAGTTCCCAAAATTGGTCTCATTCTGAAATGAATTTCGATCCCTATTTACAAGATTCCAGGATAGGATCTTGTACTAGAATGGAAGTTTCTGGAATGAGAACCTGGAGCAAACCAAATCTGGAATGACTTCACTTTCGTTCTGGAGTCGTGTAAACACTGTGCACTCAAATGCAGAGCTATAAGAGGGGGAATGAAGAAATCAGAGCAAGTTCATTTCAGATCAAAACTCGTTCCGGTATCATGTAAACACACCCTTAGTCTTGAGCTGTTTAAAATAAGGTTTTACTAATCCCTGACATAGCTCAGTACATTGGTATGGGTTTACACATAGCAGTTTCAATAAGTGCAAAAGGAAAGCATAAAAAATTTTTAAGGACATCATGAAATGAGATGATGTGCCCTGTCAATACAATGACACTTTGTTGACGTTTTATAATATAGCTGTTTTTGAATTGATTTCCTTCAAGCTTTTTCTTCATGCCAAGCTTGTGTATTCTAAATAAGTGCTTGGGAAATAAGTCAAACCAATTACCTTAAATGCATAAACATTGAGTGCTAACTAGTGTCTTCATCTACAAATGCAAAATAATTAAATATAGTTTTGCTTGGATTTAAGACCATTGAAATTATACTTTTTGTGTGTTAGTCTTTATCTAGTTTCATATTAATTTTTAAACATTCCAAAACAATAATCTGCTCAACACTTTTGTTATGGTGAAGACTAACAGTTACATGAAATAGAGTAATAAGACTTTGTTTGTTGTAGGAATGGAACATGGGCCAGCGTGCATCTGACACACGAGGAATCACATTTGAAGATGTTGTTGTTCCAAAGGAGGTTTGCTGCCAGCCAGTTTCATTTACTAGTAAATTTTTGACTTTAGATATACAAAGATATTACATAGAGTAAATAGCTATAATTGTAAATTCCAGTCTTACTTCCTTTCTTGAACACATTGTTTATACAGTATGTTTGTATGTGAAATCGAGCAAGAGGGTGTGATATTTTTTCTACCTAAGACTGGAGACAGCAAGTAACTATAGCCGTTCATTTTTTAATAACTGAAGGTTGCTTGCATTTTCAAATTAGAAAATTTAATCCATAGTTTCTTTTATTGATTTTACCGTTGTAGTGATGTTTAAAGCAGACATCATGCACCTGATTGGCCATCAACACTCGATCAAAGCATCAGTTTCCTATGCAGTTTCGACGAATGAACCTAGAGTTGATTAAATCTCGTTTTTTACACAGCTAAGGCTGTCTATAATTGGAAAGACGCTGGGTCTTGTTTTACCTCGTGGTAAACTCACTGAATAAAATGTATTTTTCCCTTGACATTACTATCTCAAGCTGTTGTTTTAGAATGTCTCAGTAGTAAAAAAACCACAGTTTTCTTTATTTCATCATCACTGCTCAGCCAATAAAATTAACTAATTTTATCTGCTAAATTCTTTTTTTTTTTTTGAACAAGAATCCCCTCAGAGTTCCACTTCCAAATTTTCATTTTCAGGTTTATACTCAGAGTTTATTTGAAACCCTTGGAAGACATGCTGTGAACTTTGTTCAAGATTTTAAAATATTAACATCTCTAATTCTTTAGAATGTACTTGGCAAAGAAGGAATGGGATTCAAAATCGCGATGGGAGCTTTTGACAAGACAAGGCCACCTGTGAGTAGACTAATATGAATAACAGGAACTGCTGGACGTTAACAAAATTTTTTAAATTTGATCATTTTCCTACAATCATTGTCTTTGTTAAAAAAATGTATGGAAAAACTCGGTTTTATTTTTGGCTTACTTGCTAAGGATCAAAGGATATTGTGACTAAAATGTTTGGAAAGGAGCTCTCGCGATCCCTGGTGACAGAAAAAGGTTCCCTTCAAGTCTCAGTTTAAAATTGACTCGGAAAACCGCCCCCACTACAACCCACGTTCAAAAATGGCTGTTGAACGGTTACCACAATCATAACCCCTTAATGGCGCGAAAGAGCACTCAAACCACAATCTAAGGCCAAAAATGGTGGACGAAAATGGCTCTCAGAGCACGAGTTTGCCAAAACTAGGATATGTTTTACATAATTCATCAGTTTTTAGAAATGTAAGGACTAATAGCATTATGAAGTTGTGGTGCTCAAGCTTTGGACAAAAGTGGTTGATGTTCTTGTTATTTGGAATAACGTAGAACGTTGTTGGAGCGCAACCTTTCATGTTTCATTTATGGTATTTCATGGCGAATTAACCTTACAAGACAACAGTCAGTAACTGTCATATCCTTGTTCATTTGTCAGGTTGCAGCAGGTGCTGTTGGACTTGCTAGACGAGCCCTGGATGAAGCAACAAAGTATTCAATGGAGAGAAAAACAATGGGAAGATTAATATGTGAGGTAACACAGAATGAATACAAAAAAAAAACGTTTTGTCACAGAAATATGATTATACTTTGGTTGTGTCAAAGGTTGGACCAAGAAAGAAGCAGGCAAGAAAATGTACAAAGGGCAAAATTAAATCTACATGCAATTAGGAATGAGCGAAAAAAGATTTAATCTCTATTTTTTATTCTTTTGCGTTGCTGAAAGTGTGTGCATCCCAAACTTTGAAGTATGAAGACATGAAGACTAAATACATTTAGTTGGGCTTAATTATACGGAAAATCGAAATCCTCGCAAGAAGTTTTCGATTTTTACATTGTTTGGGGACTTTTTCATTCCCAAACTGTTCTGAATTAACCTAACGTTTTATCTGCGAAACCTTTAGATGATAATTAAAGGGGGAATGCAAAGCTTTGGATATCTAGGGTCAAACAGCCATGCAAATAATGCTCTGGAACTAATCACATTAGCATTCTCGTGTGAAGAATTGCAGATCGTTGGTTAAGAGATAATTGAGACACAAATGTATGTATAACGTACCATGTCCTTGTAAGCCTGTTTTTATTTCTCATTTCAGCATCAAGCAGTGCAGTTTATTTTGGCAGAAATGGCTATTGGAGTGGAAACAGCCCATTTAGCAACACTCCGGGCAGGATGGGAAATTGATCAGGTTTGTGTCAGTTAATTTTGTGGTTAAAGATAAGATTCGTTGTTTTGAAAAAAAATGGATAAAAAGCAGAGTTTTGAATTTTCGTGCCAGATTGTGGTGACTACGAACTACTTCAAATGCTTGGTCTGGCTCGGTCGCATGGAGATAGTGACAAAACTTCTTACGTCACAAACCCTAGATTCGTTCCCAGTCCATTAGCCATGGAAAAGCCAAAAAATCGCGTATTTTGACCTCATAAAAATGCACCCTTAATTTTTTTTCTGGTAAAATTGAGTCTTGATTATGTATTATGCACATTAAGGCCTTTCAAAAAATGCAAAAAAAAAAATTCGTTTCATAGACACTTTAACAAGCCTTGACATTAACGGTGGCCCGATGGATCCAAGACATTTTTTTTGCCTTTTCAGGCCAGTACGAAAGTAAGTTTGTAAGATTCATTCATCAAAATTATGGATGGTGGAAAGCGAAAACAGCGTGCCAAAAATACTTATTTCTCCCACAGGCAACTACATGAACAAAGTAAGGCCAGTACAATTATTATTGGGCCAGTAAATTTCGAATTTCGTTGGACCGATGGGCAACTAACTTAAAAACGCCTAGTGTCAAGCTGTGCTTCAATTTTCGGTTGCGAAACCAATTATTTGTAAACGCAAACTATTTATTTATTTGTTTGTTTGTTTGTTTGTTTATTTATTTATTTATTTAATTTATTTATGAAGATTCTAGATAGCAATACTAGGAAGAAACAACAATAGGACACGGGGTCCCTTACAAAGGTTGAAACTCCTGAAAGGAGTCGATTTTTGCTGAGGGAGGAAAGCCGGAGTACCCGGACAAAAACCCTCGGAGTCATTGAGATCGACAAATCTCAGCTCAAGTGCGGAGCCCGGGAGTCGAACCCGGATCGTAGAGGTGAGAGGCGCGAGTGATTACCGCTACGCCAACCTGACTGAGTTGAAAAAATAAGAAACACAAAACATTTTAATTAGTTAAAAGACCATCTTATAACAATGGTTTTTTTTACTCTCAGGGTCGACGCAACACATACTACGCCTCTATTGCCAAAGGGTACGCGGCTGATGTAGCCAACAAATGTGCAACGGATGCTGTGCAGGTCTGTATCTTTTTGTAATTGTGTTTTCCTGTACAGTTTTTTTTTCGCTCGTTTTTAGTGGAATTCCTGTAGCCTACTGTTTTACTCTTAAAACTTAAGCTTTCATAGTTTCGTACATTTTTCGTTTAAACTTTATTTTAAAAAAAGACCTGCCTAGCAATTTATGTATGGTGAGCGTGTGTGACTCATAAAAGTAGGGATGGTAGATCCAACACTGGTCAGACCAGTGTGTTTTGTCCTTGAGCAGCTGAGTCCATTGAGCTGCCTAAAGGAGTTACTACAAGGTTCTCTGGGCTTTAATGAATTAATCTCTCATTAGAGCGCGAGCCAGTGGCTTTCAATGATCTTTTTGAAACTGGCGATATACACCAACCGTTGTATCTGTACAGGTTAATTTAAGGAAATGAGTTAGCGAAAATCTATGAGAAAATAGCAGTCAGACTTGATAGACTTTCTATCCTTTTCGTTTATTACTCCTGGAAGTGTTCTCCAGAAGCTTAAAATATTTGTTTTCAGTTTTTCGACACAGTGTTTTATTCTAGTTTATCGTTAATTGCAGCTCTATCTATACGTGTATCTTCTTTTTAATAACGAAACTGGTTTGACTTATAGATTTTTGGCGGAAATGGCTTCAATTCAGAATACCCCGTAGAAAAATTAATGAGGGATGCTAAGATCTTCCAGGTACGTTTAAGGTTACTGAATGTTCTACCACTTTGTCTTATTCGAACACTACTTCTTTTTGTACTATAATAATACGTATATAATACTAATAAATCTCTAATTATATCTGAGTAGAAATAGGTATTGGACTAAGAAATTAGGGAGGCGGCTTAGATCTTGGCGTAAAGAGACTTAGGGGCGAAACATTTGACTTTTGAGGGGGGGGGGGTGATTTTGAAAAAAAAATTCTGCAAGTTTATTTCAAAGAAAAAAATTGTATGCAAAGCAAAAAAATATATATATATATTCTGTATTGCAATAGAAGGGGGAAAAAATCCTGCCCACCCCATGGGCGAAAAAAAAAATCTTGCGGAAAGAAATTACCCTCCCATCCCCCCCCCCAAAAAAAAAATCAAATGGTCCGCCCCGTATTTCGTCGAAAGAGAAAGCTGCATTGCCCGGAGAAACCCCTCGAAGTCAGATTAAAATCAGTCAAATCTCAGTCAAAATGCGAGGCCCAGCGTTCGAACGTGGTTCGCTGTCACGATAGTTAACAGGAGCGAGTTCTATCTTATCAACCATCCTTACCATAAAGTTGTTAAACTTGTAAAGCAGATTGTAACTGAAAAGATTATACTCCATCTTCTCTGAAGTCTCTTCTCCTAACTCTTTAAAAATGCTTGTTTTCTTTTCGCGTAAAAAGCAATTTTGTGTTGATGGTTAGGACAACTATATATGCGATATGGAAATTTATGGGTTTTGTTTCACAACTGTTAAAATACACATAGTAATCAAAAAATCCTTTCCTAAGTTTAAAACCACGTTAAAATTACTTCAATAGAGAACGTTAAGCAAAGTAGACCTATATGCTAATCACGAACGTCAAGTCGGCCGTTGATGTGCTTCTAGCGCGATGTAAAAAAGACCAAAAGGAATAGTTCATTCAGATAACCTGATGAACTAATTCAGACGTTAGAAAGACTAAGTTATCGATTATGTTTTACAGTCCTTAAAAACGTTTCCTCGTTAGGGCATATGGAAAACGATAAAAAATCTTGAGCTTGATTTTAAAAGATATTAGCTGCGTCTTAAGTCCACGGAAAGAAAATTGATCTAACGTTAATAGCGAAGCCTTTAACGCCAACGGAATACAGATAAAAAAATGTAGTATTTGATGTATCTGGTGCTTTAAAAATTCTCTGTGTTAACAAAATATTTCATTGTTTTTTTAAATCTCTGCAGATATACGAAGGCACTGCACAAATTCAGCGTATGATAATTGGACGTGAGCTGTTAAACAGGGCCAAGATGACCTGGGGATAAAATGATATACAATAATACGGAATATCAATTGCAAGATGTACAAAGTTAGACCGTATATGGGGATGCATAACGTTACGAAACCAACCTATGTTAACTTATTGTATTTATTAAATTTCTTGGATTTTTTTAAGCTTTTTTTATGATGTAATTTCACGTGTTCTTGTTGCTATTTTCAATAACAAGGATACGTTTCGCAGTTGATCTCCCATTTCAGTTTCCTAAGAAATTACTATAGGAATGAAATTGACCGAAATTAATTGATTCGAACGGAATTACATTTTGTAACGTTCTGTAATCATTTAATTTACTTAGAAACGCAAAAGACATTTTAAAATATGGTGTATAAGACGTCCACTTCTAATAATTTCTTGTAAAAAAGCACACACTTGGTAGCAAAGTTTATTGTGAAATGCCAGGTTTATGTAATTTTTTAACTTTTATTTGAGTAATACATCATTAAACTAAATTGCATATCGATACTTTTTGTATCAGCTGTGAATAGTTCAACTTATCTCCGCTATTCGATTAACTTATTTCTTCAGCAGTTTATCTCAAAGGTTTTACTAATAATATTATTAGTCTTCAGGCTTCAGTTGCCTGTTTTTTAGGCTTTCTCTTGCTACCAAAGACACTTGATCCCGAGTTGGAACTGCCTCTGGTGGCACTACGTATCTCCTCTTTGAATTTATAGTCATTTTGTAATCTGTTCAAATTGCACTGCTCATCGCTGCGACTCTCAGTGACCATTTCATCGGAGCAATGATTGCGAGTTATCCTATTTTCTTGCTTTGAGTTGCGACTATCTGTTCCACTGAACTGCCCCTTGTAGCCGCGTGCCCGTGATAATGCATGAGTGTGACGTGACTCGTGTAAATATTTCTAAAATAAACATTGTAGTGAATTTAGAGTGCAACTCAATATATAATGATATGGAAAAAGTTATTCTCTATTGTTTTTTTACACTTATCCCTACCTTGAACCTATAACCGTAATTTATACCAAGTTTGATTTTAGCGCAAACCCAAGTGAGTGGATGAAGCGGCAGAGGAGGGGGGGAGGGGGTTGTTTACTGGAATAAACAGTCTTTAAAGAAAGAGCTTTTCTCAAAAAAATCAAACTCAACCCTATCTTACCGGGCATTTTTTGCGCTTTAAAACCTGGGTTGGGAGGGAGATTGAATCCCATGCATTCCGTGATTCCCATATATTTGTCCCTCAGCAAACAAAGCTTGGTAAATAATTGGACGGTGGACGGTATTGTATTACTTTTATTCCCACGGCATTAGATGCATCCCTTTTTATTATAGGAACAGACCAAACTTTCTTTGAGGCAAACGCTTTGGGATTTCAAATGCAGTTTCGCAGATATATATATAATTACAACGATAATGGCCATAAAGATGTTAATGCAAAACATTCTCTTCCTCCACCAGGAAATCAAAAATCTAAGCACGTCCATTTTCTTTTTCATGTTCTCATTCTAAGAACGCACTCAGATTTCCAGTATCCAGGCGAAGGAAGAGACTGTTAGTGAAATCATCAAAGTTTGATGATGTTATTATTATCAAATATTACATTGCTATTGACGTTGCTACCACTTACAGCTCTGTGTATTACAATTCTTCCGTTCATTATGAGTCGTCTTCTTGTTTCTCTTCTCTTCATGATTCGATCTGCTTGTTGTGGGTTAACATAAGCAGGAAATGGACAACCCTGACCGATCATTGCTGGGGGTAGTAAAACTCTACCACTCTCGTCTGTTGTTGGTAGCTATAAAATCAAGATCGATTGACATGAGTGGCGAGGAATTGATTGTACAAACCAAGCATATCATTTTACTCAGGAATATGCTACTTAGGGACGGACCATTAGAAAAGTTATGGGGTGAGGGGGGCGGGGAATTTTCGAGCCGCATGAATTTTGTAGTGCACATGTTCTAACAATACTCGTTACAGTCATATACATGAAAAAAACTACCTGATTTTGATTGGTCAAGAGCAGTGCAATTACTTTGTAATTCTGTGCAAAAATGTGTAATTCCGTGCAGAAATTTGTAATTTCGTGCAATTACAATCTCAAACACTTAAATCTGATTGGATAATAAACAATACAAAGCTAATAAGCCAATCAAAATGCAGAATTTATTATGACAACTATGGAGGGAAATTCAAAGAAAAATCTTGAAAACAAACAAAATGTCCGGTGTTTTCAGTAGATAAATAATAAACAGTAAATAATTTTTTCAGTATACGATTAACATGTAATCGAACCTTTACTCGTTCAATATGGAATTAATTAATTAATTGTGTTTTAAAAAGCTCACGCAATTTTGATTATTTTTAAAACACACTCGTGCAAATTTAAAATTCCATATTGAACGAGTAAAGGTTTGATTACACAAACTAATCGTTCCAGCCAAATCCCACAAGCATAACGCTTTTAATGTTTGCTATTCAGTACATAAGCATGGAAAAATTTAGAAATTGGGGGGGACTACCCTGAAAAGTGGGTAGGGGTTCTCGACGATACTTTTAGGGTCTGAAATTAGGATCCTGCGCACCTTTTAGGGTCTACGAACGCCTCACGACCACCTCCGCACCTTTTAGGGTCCAAAAATGTTTTTGCTTGGAAATGTTCTTAGAAAATAAATTATCCGAAAACATAGTATTTGATGTGTCTCAGTGAATATTTATTACTTTTTAATAAAAAATAATAGTTAAATGTGGTCGCACCTTAATTTTAGGGTCTGAAATTAAGATTTGTGAGTTAATTTATTCGCACCTTTTAGGGTCATTTTTAAAATCTTCCGTCGAGCACCCCTACCCACTTTTCAGGGGAGTCCCCCCCCCCCCCGGGGGGAAAGACAAACTCCTCTTTCATGATCTACCTTACCTGATCTGCATATGGATTAACAACAACGACCGCACCAAGATTTTCTCTGCTTAAAGTCTCTTTCGGCTCTTCTGTTGATACCAAGCAAAATAAAGTGGAGATTATTTAATAAATAGTTCATGGCCGGGTACCGTGTGTCTATTGTGTTATGAATGCACGATGGCAGTTGTGAGAGCACGTGACAAGCAGCGGCGAAGTAGCACGAGAAGCTGTGCTTCTCTAACTTCTCGAGTGCACTCCCAGTGAAGCCCTGCTGTAAACATTCATGTGCGGCAAAAGGTTTGTACTTAATTTATCGGGTGTCAATTCTTCGAGCTTTTTTGAATGTTTCTATCACCTAGTTTAAAACTTGGAAGTTGTTTGAATTACGTTTTGTCTTTTAGAAAAATTGTGCATAACCATAGATGCTCGTGGTTAAAATTAATAACAAACACTTCATTAATTGTGCAACTGATATTAGGAATTAAAACTTCAAAACCATGATAAAATGTGTATTTTGTCAATTCATTGATGTTTTTCCTTCAATGTTTTAATCGTCCACATTGCGTTTATCTTACTTTATCTTGGTTTTATCTGTATAATTGTTTTATGATTGTGGTCTATTTCTTTGTCCGTCAGAATTGCAAACCTCACCTCTTCTTCGTTCACTTACATTTATTTCACAATTTTCTTGAAATTAAACTTTAGCAAATAGTTATAGGTAGTTCGTCATTTGTTACAGAATTGCTCAAAATTTCATATGAGTTGGTTCATATTTAATTTGCCCCTAAAATTTATCAGATAATTTTCAGCACTTGCCATCCAGCTAAGACTTTGGATGAACCTAGCGGCTCATAAGGTTGGCGTTCAGTATTTCTATGAGTCTTTGATCACCAGTTTCGTCCCTGGTTATTCCCTAGTAAACAATGGTACTCTGTTTTATTACGTTACGGACCTTGTACTGCTAGAACATTGAATCAGCTTTGACTCAGGGTCACACAAATTTTCAAGGCTTGGCAGAGCCGCGGGAATCGAATTCGGCATCTCCTTGTTGAAAGGCAGTTATCTCATGCGCTAAGCACGCAACCATCAGTAAAGAGAATGAGAAAAATATAAAACTGATTTTGTAACCATTCATCTACAGTTCAAGTAGTTGCTATTCCGCAACCTCGTTCCCAGGACTTTTCCCAAGAGTTTGGCCCCCACCCAAACTCTAGGGAAAAACCCTGGGAACGAGGTTGGCCATGCCTTACCAATCAGATATTGAATTAAATTGCAATTCTGATAGTTGGTTAGTCTATACTAGGCATCTTTGACAGGAACTGCAAATTTTTAAACTTTGAAATCAGCTCAAACCTTCGTTTTTGGTGAATAAACCAACAAAGTCCCTCTCGTCCTCTCTGTCAATGTAAAAAGCGCCAATATTCTGACCCTGCTGCAAAACAAAGCTCCATGATGGAATCATTTCAAAACGAACCGCCCTTCCTGCCATCGTAGTGTAGTTCAGTGCGTCACATATGTTGGTATCATTTTCAGTCAAACGATGGTCACCAAAACTTGGCACGTTTGGGTTGTTATTGTCAGCTGGGAAATCGAAAACATTCAATTCAATTTTAGCTTCCAGAATTAGTACCAGTTTTTATCAATGTTAGTATACGGGTCCTGGAAAACCTGAAAAGTTCTTGAAAAACGAAAATTCAGAATCTAAGTCTGGAAAACCTTGAACTGAACGAGTATTAATCCTGGAAAATAAACTCATGGAAAATAATCTTAATCTTATTCGCAGAAATAAAATTAAGTAATTGTATTCAGAATGAGTTTTTCGTATTTTCAATTTTCTTTGAGCTACAAATTAAATGCAAAAAGAAAGCAATAATGTATTTCAAAAGCTGCATGGAAGGTACTTTCTTATTATTCCAGGTATTGATTTTTGTAACAGCTGTTTATGGCTGCAAACATCAGGCTCACTTTTATTTATGGTAGATTTAAGGGGTAATGCTCGCTATCAACGTAGCCTTAGTGCCAATATTAGTGGCTGCTAACATCAGGCTCACTTTTCTTTCCTTGCAAGTTGATTACTTTTTGAAAATCTGTTAATTAAGGGTAACAAACCAGCTATTGAAAGAACCAGCCCCGGTTTTAGTTTTACTTACCCAAGTTCTCCATTTGTTATCGACCAAGTTTTTTTTTCAATTGACGGCTAGAGATTACGTAACAAACGAATCGAACGCACAACTACGTAAGCATGATCGCGCGGCACCAGATTGGTTTTAAAAAAATCAAAATCTTAGTTCCGCGTGCATGCGGTCACTTGACAGAAAACTTAACCGTTTTCACTGTAAACGCGCGAGAAAGCCGTTGTATACTCTGTTTTGAAAACGTTTTTCTAATTTTCGAGTGGTTGAATGTTTTGCGTTTTTTAGAGATAGAGACCTTTTTCGTCCGGTTTCGTTGATCAACCATTTCAATTTAAAACTAGCTTCAAACTTAGCTGAAATAGTCATAAATGACTGTAATAAAGCTAATTTTTTACGAGCAGACGCTTTTCAATAAAATTAGCCTTTTTAGCTTTGTTATCATGCACAATTAGTAAGAAGGTTTCAGTGGGGGCGTAGCTTTCACGACTAACGGTTAAATATTACCCATTTTCACGGCTAACGGTTAATTATCCTTCGTCACGGTTAACAATAAAATTAAGAAAATATTTTTTCAAATTTGCAGTGAAACATTTACTTTTAGCTTTGATATCATGCACAATTAGTAAGAAGGTTTCAGTGGGGGCGTAGCTTTCACGACTAACGGTTTTAAAAATATTACCCATTTTCACGGCTAATTAACGGTTAAATATTACCCATTTTCACGGCTAACGGTTAATTATCCTTCGTCACGGCTAACTATAAAATTAAGAAAATATTTTTCAAATTTGCAGTGAAACATTTACTTAACGATTCAAAATCTTGATGGCTTATATTTTTTGCTAGTAAATATGCATACATAGATAAAACGTAGTAGTAAGGATAATATTTAATTCATTTTTATGATGCAACTTACTAATTTCGCCGTTGTGCCTTCGCATCACGTTGCTGAGTTGAGTTTAGCATATTTCAGTAGTTTACGGGAGCATTCAGTAAATTAGGGTTCAAGCTTTTATGAGTTTTGCAGCGCTGTTGCGTGCTCATTCGCGGGCAGTTTTGCAACTGTGCACGAAGACAATCGATAGAATCCTTGTTGAGGGGGAAAGGATGTACTGGAATGATATTTACAATCAACGTAATCCAGATTCTTAGTTTATGTCCTTTAAATATGTGCCCGATAAACTTCCTTTGGCCACAGAAAATCAGTTGAAGGTTGCATAACAACAGTTTGGGCTGTCATGGTAATTTTATACGGACTGTATATCGCCAAGTCGATAAAAGCTCATTCGTGTACGCCGCTTTTCCTGCAGGGGGTTCACTTTAAGCTTGAGCGGACCTTAGGTTATCAGTCCTTAAAATATGATATCTAAACAATTCGGATATCTGATATGTGTAACAACAATATGTAATCCGGCATTGTGAGCTTTTCTTTATAACTTCTATTGCTTTCTTAGACTGCTTTGAAATCATTCGACTATTTTCTACTCATGTTCTTGAGGCTTTTTTTAACAACAATATGGATAAGATAACATGAAAAAGTCGAAAAATATCTACTATGTAATTTGTAGTCCCGACCTGAACGGCTGTCCACTTTCTTTCTTTTATTTCATCCCTTTTTGATTGTTCTTATCTTACCGTACCTGATCTGACTGAGCGGACCTTTTTATCAGGTAGGGGGGGGTGCACCTGCACCCGATGATGCAACCCCCCTGCGTACGCGCCTGCAAACAACTTACAGAAAACAACAAAAATCTTTATTCGTTCCTTATTTTTTATATTTTTACAATACGGATGGTGTACATATTAAGTTTGGATGATGTAAACTTTTCTACGACCCGTAAAAAGACGTATATACCCTGCCTGTAACGCTTATAAGTTATGTATACAGAGCTACAAAACATGGAGAACCATTTTGCTTGTTCGAAATGTTAATTATTGTTTACACTTTCACTTTTTTTGTTTTTTGTTTTTACAGTTAAAGTTGTTTACTTCTGTTTTAGACATACATTGATAGCTTCTGTCTTAAGTTAAATACAAAGAAACCTTCGCTTTTAATCTTTTGCTAATACAACAAGCTTTGGGGCAAGAAGATTCACAACGTTTGGAAACCAAGCAACGCACTGGAATTCGATTTGCGAAGTCTTTGCGTCTTGGTCGTCTTTGAGCGAAAGCGATTGTGCAAGTGATGGTTGGAGGCTGCAGCTGACATTTTAGTGTGAGTGTGCGCATGCGTACCATTAACCTTTTTAGTTGCTAAAGCAAATGGCTTATTTGTTCTCGTATACTTTTGCTTCCTGGATGACAAAACTTTGCCTCTAGCACGTGTTAAGGTTTTAGTTTCACCACTCCCCGTGGTATTGTTACGTGATGAAAAGCTTAAAAGAGTTGTTGATGACATCTGATTAGTAGGCAAAGAAATGTTTTGGTGGGCGGCAGCAAAGTTTAACGATAGTACCTTTCCCACGCTAGTAGTGGGTGCGGAAGATTTAGTACTAGCTGTGGTGAATCCTGGTGCTGTTATTTCTGTAGCAAAAAAGGACAGAATTAAGGAGACTTTAATTTATTTTCTCATCATGAACACTATAGATGAATAGTAACATTTTGATGTAAGTTATCGGCTCAAGTGGTATGACAGAGTATATGTGTAGTTAGTAGAAGTCTACTCACTAACTATCGCAAATACTGCAATCTGATTGGCTACCGTACTCACTATCTATCAGGTGTTATATAATAAGCCAAGTTATTCTCGGATTTTGATTGGTTCTCACCTATGATGTATTCATAGAGTACAGACACACGATTGACATCATATGGGAATAAAGTTTATTTTTTATTATATAAAACCTGCTAACCGGCTAACGCCTCGTGTGCCACTTTTTTGTTCTTACCACAGTTTGACGTCATTCTGTGATCTATTACTGAACAGACGCACGCTAACATGTAATCTATTTCTTAAATAGATAGCGTCTGCGGGATGTAAACAAGAAATGCAATATGTTGTTTGAACAAATTAATTATTATTTTTCATAAAAGTATCATTGTTCTTTTGTTTCTGCTTCTGAGATTTTTACTAAAACAATTAGAATACTCGCTCCGATCTTTTAAAATTTCTATCGCCAATTAGAAAGAATAACTCGGGCTTCGCCCTCGTCATTCTATCAGGTGATAGAAATTGCGAGCTCGTATTTTAATTGTTAATTAGTATATACCAGCTCGGCAACGCGCGATTTGATTGGTTTAGAAATAGTAGACGTGAAACATATTTACCTCCGAAATAGTAGATAATGACACCGAAACAAAATGGCGGATGGAAGTAGTCGCTTCGCGTCCGTTTCGGATAACGATATTGAAAAAATTATAGAAAATGCCATTCCTCAAAACACCAAGAAGGCAACAAAATTTGGTTTGAAAGTATTTCAAGGTAAGCTAGCTTTATTTTTACATTCGGAGCATAAAATACAATTAAAAATTGATTCTCAAAAACAATGAATTGCAAAACTGTGTCAATTAATAAAAGTACTTTTTTCATACAATTCTTTCTAATTGTCTTTGAAAGGAAATTTCTATAGATCAGTTGCTTCGCTGGTATATAACATTTATTTTATTTCAATTTCGGTGGATGGTGGGTTAATGATTATCTACGGAGCGCCGAAGGAGCTCAGTAGATATTCTGTCACTATTTACCTCAATTGAAATAGAAAATAAGTGTTAATCATTACAACCAACGTTACTTTTATTCTGTATGCTGTTGCGTTAGCATTTTTATATCTTTCAAACGACTCATTTTGACCTCTGATTTCACTATCGCCACATGTAACAGAATCCGGAATCCAGCAAAATTTGAATGTTGGAATCCTGAATCCACAAATGTGAAATCCAGAATCCATATTTGATTTGGAATCCGGAATCCAAAGTGCTCAGAATCCGGAATCCAGTGATTTAGGCTTATCTTGGAATCCGAAATACAAAAGAGTGGAATCCGGAATCCAGAGGGTCGGAGTCCGGAATCCAGAACCTCTGTGGATTCTGCTACATGGGGCGATCACTAGCATCAACGCCAGAATCAATATCAGTTTAAATATCATTTTTAGTATCTGTGTCAGTATATAGAGGATATTACACGGTGGCGCGAAGATATGAATTTTGTTTTCGAGTAAATAAAATTCATATCTTCAAGCCGCCGTGTAATGTTCTTTTTATTATATGGAGACTAAATATTGAACAAAAGCAAAAGGCGGGAATCGTGACGTCATTGAACGATACGACACTCACAAAGGTGACATACGGAAAATACGCCACTCGGGTCCCGGATGAAGTGGTGTATGGAATCTACGAGTGGTTTAGTTCCCAGTAAAACACTCTTCTCCATATAATAAAGACAAATATTTTTCTACACTTTTTACCATTACCATATTTCCCGGTTTCTACATTAGGGCTTAAACAAATGGTCTGAATTTTAAATGTCTTTTAGAAATAAAATTTTCCTGATAATTTTACTGTTAGATATGTCAAAGATTGTTTCTGTGGCGTTTTGAAAACTTTAGAAAATGTATAGATCATTAATGTTTTTTTTATCAAATCGTTTTTGAGAGTGTTGAACACCGATATTTCAGTTGTGGAAAAGGCATGCTAGTCTTAAACTTGTTTACTTGACAAGCTTTCACAAACTTTAAAGTTAAACTCAAATCTTATTTATGTTTATCTACTCTATAGCTACAGGCGGCGTTTTTCGCGCAGTTACTTTAGATCTCTTACTCCAACCACAAGGTCTTGGGTTCAATCCACAGCTCTGCCAAGAAGTGAACATTTATGTGACCTTTTTCCGCCAAAGCTGACGCTGCTTTTTAACCCAAGGGTTTTTAAATAGAATTCCAGCTCTGGCTTAGAGCTAACCTTCAGTTGGATTAGTGTACCGTTCAGAGGGAGTCAAAGACTCTCATACGCTTAACACTACGGAAACCGGAGATAAACGCCAACCTTAGGGGCCAATAGGCTTCTAAAAGATTTAAGAAAAAAATTGCTGCCTTAAATTGTATAATAATAAAGCGTATTGTTAATAATGACGTCAGTCAAGACTCGCCTGTTTATTGTATCGTTAGAGCGTACTGTCAGTTCGTCTTACCAAGACAGGGTCGCAGGTAACATTCCCTACTTTCTACTGTTGTTCCTCTGCACGCGAAAGGATATTTTGCGAGGCAGCGTCGCGAACGCATTTGTATTCCTTGTCCACAAGTTTTAGAACAGGGCCCGTAAAGAGACCACTGTGAGAACTGAAATTTTGGATTCAGAACGTTTCTTCTCTGGCTGGAAGCAACAATGTTGTCTGCTGAATTCATCAAATTTATTTCTGTTAAAATTTGGTTAGCAAAAATATATGATTTTAGGATTTAATGGGGGAAGAACGAAGATTTTTATGGAAAAAATTTTAACCGAAAAATGTCTTTAAGTCTTAAGATTTATTAAGCGTTTAATCTTGCTTTCATTTCATGAAAATTAATTTATTATCATAAAAATCAACACAGACACTTTCTAGAGTGAACTGTAATGTTACCATTGCTTTCATCGGTACTTTTGATTTCCGTCAAGTGCTGCATTTGTCACCTTATTTATGACTGTCACAACTGTCAGTGTCAGCATTGTAAACATTAGCCCTTTCTGCCCAAGCCAATTTATCAGCATCTATCTTCTCCTTACAATATCAGTACAAAATCATGTTTTGTTAGGAGAAATAAGGAGCTGATCGTACATAGCAGTATCTCCAAGATGAATTACATATTTCTCCTAACTTGTTTAGAAGGAAAGTATGGAATCAGGTTAAGAGAACTTAGCAGCACATCACATGTCGTGTTGTTTCTAATTTATACATACTTCGTGTTGACTTTTTTATTTATCTATTGTCATTAATTGTCGACAAAATCAGCAAGATCTGTTCACCAGCATATTACATATATAACCCGATAAATTGATGGCGCATTGTTGGCGCAGTTGGTAAGATCTATGGCTTAGTTCAAATCACAAGGTCCCAGGTTCGATACCCGAAACTTGAACATTTGCTTAACCTTCTTTTCAGCCAAAGCTTACTCAGCTTTCCATCCTTACGAAGTCGGTAAAAGAGTGCCGTGCAGCTTCGGCTTGGAGCTAACCTGCGACGGATTAATTTCCCGTCCAGGGGGTGTCAAGGACTCCCATCCGCTTAACGCTACAGAAACTAGGGCCACAAGGTACGTACAAGAATTTAGCATACCTGACGAATTGTGATGTCTTGGTCGAGACAGGACAACTGTGAAATATGGTTGATCGCAGGCGCCCGGTTTTACTGTTATCATGTTATTGTTGTTTAGCACCACTTCATCACTCCCTCGTCCCAGGCTCTCCGCATAGAACACCACATGTCGGTTCTTCTTGGGATGTTTGAAAATTGTTTTCAGTTTAAACGTCTCAGCGGTTACCAAGTAACCTTCAGGTTTCATGCTCGACACAATCTTCACGGCTTCACGCACTTCATTGATAAATCTTACTTGAATGCATTTATCTAAATCGAAATTCCAAAATTTTCTAACAAACTTTCTTAATATTAATGATAAAAATAACATATAACGATACGGTAATGGAATGGTATTGAAAAAATAATGATAAAGATGTTATTAATAATAATAATAATAATAATAATAATAATTACCTTTTCCAATTGCGCCTAATCCTTAAAGTGCGCAAGTTCTTCAGCATACTAAATCTCAACCTTAAACATACTAAAAACTTATCTTTTTGAATTATCTAAAAGTTAAAACAGCAGCTAGCTATGTCGGTGAAACAACCCCACATCTTGCCACACGGGTGCATGAGCACTTAACCACGGACAAAATGTCGCATATTTATAAACACCTTAAGTATTCTGAGGGATGTAGTGAAAAATGTGGTGAATACTGCTTTAATATTCTCGACAGTGCTCCCGTGGGCTTAGATTTCAAAAGCAAAGAGGCCCTTCACATTCAATGGCAAAAGCCAACACTTAACCAACAAATAAGGCAATTTAACATAAAATTATCATTATAATTGAAATTAACTTTCTCTTACCAAGTTCACACATATAGAGTTAAGTTAACGGCATTGTAAAACACACTGACGATGGGAGTTGTACTCCCGAAACATGTCTGTAAAATTCAAATCTGTATTCATTACTTTGAAAATAAAAGTTAAGACATTATTTAAAATACTCCTCTTTTAACAGATGAATTTTTAAGGACTTTCTCAGAGCTTTCACTTCCTGGGAGGGGTACGATGAAAAGAATATAATTTAAAATGTCCGATGCTCCACACCAGTCCACTTCACTTCCCCCCTCTCTCCCCCCTTCTC
>JAOEHV020387893.1:0-10816 GCA_025447995.2 Isaurus tuberculatus | reverse complement strand
TATATAGATCTTATTTAATTACTTTAAAACCTTTGATAAAGATTTCAAGGAAATACATCTGAGTATTAGCTATAAATGAATTTTGCATTTTAATATTTTTTGTTTTATAGTCACTCTGTTTTTATAATAAACAAAATAGATAAGGGCAAAATTTAATTTTTAGATTGTTTTTGAGAAAAAGATTAGGCCACAAAAATCTAATAATGTGAGCTGGTTTTCAGTAAACATAATGAAATTGTGAATTTAAGTCACATTTTCCTTGAAATGAGATCTAGTACTTACTAAAATGGATGTATTTAACATTTTAAGGCTTCATTCTGAAAACCCAGTTAGTTACGAAAGGGTAGGGAAAATTGTTTTGTATTTGTAGTATAAATCCAATCTTTTGACTAATGTATATTGTGAAAAATAATTTTTTTTTGTTTTACCTTTTATTCAACTTGTTTTCAATTCAATTCTTTTTAAAAGAAAAAACAACACCATCTGTTTGGGCACTGGATTAGCATAAATAAGCATAAAATTAACATATTTTGTACCTCTATAACAAAAGCATTTTTGATTAATGGTTTGAGAAATATCTTAGCTTGGAGCTATCAAAGCATACGTGGGTGTCGCTCCATGCTGGAACAATTTTGTAAAGACTTGAATGTTAAAAATCCAATATGGTAAAAGGTGGTAGTAATATTAAGACATTTAAAACATTTCACTAAACAAATTTTTCTGTTTGCAGAATAACCTATCTTTAGTGCTTCAAAATGTGTTTTTCAGTATCTAAGGGCAATATTTTCCTGTTGGCATTCTTTAGTCAAGTTTTAAGAAAGTTGCTTCAAATTTTTACAGTATCCTGAAAAAGAAAAAATAATAAAGCTCATAAAGCCAGCCTAAAACTCCTGTCTTTTTGGAAGCTCTAGCCACTCTCCACTCTTCCAGTAGTATGAAACCAGTTCCAACTAAAATATGGCTTACATTAACAAATATTTTCCCAATTTATATATTATCTCCTGCTCCAAATACAGAACTTCATTTTACTAAAGTCATTAGAGAAAGATGCAGCCTCTTGAGAAAAAAAAAACTTGGAAATTTCTCTGTTGTCAGGCCAATTTTAGTGGGTCTATTAAATGGCACTCAAGAGTGCTCAATGATTATAGTCATTGAATTCTACTGTACATAGCTATGCATTCATGACACAGTTGGTTAAAGTGTCTCATCATTATTACAAAGGACACAAGTTTGAATCCTGTTGAAACCTGAATGTGTACATAGCTACAAAGATTGTTCACTGATATATGATTGACCACAGTATAAAATAATTCAGTCACAAAAAGTATATTCACTATCTTTTACTTTGTTTGTCCATTATATTTATTATTACCAACCCCTCCCTATGTTGATTTATTTTTCCTCGCCTAATTTTCTCAACATTTTCAGTAACTCTGACAAAGGGTTGAGGTTCAATTAAACACCAGCTTACTGTGTACTCTTCTTTTGGCAATGATTCAATCTGGAAATGATAAATTCAACCATGATCAAGACATTGCTATTACCCACTTGTCAGTTAACCTTTTGGTATGTGAACTGATATTGAACCTTGACTTATAATGTACTTGTGTTTTGAGCTTCCTCTTAACTACTTAAGTTTTATTATTCCAGATGGTGAAGACACTTGTAACAAATGGAGCTAATTCAATATGGGAACACTCGTTACTTGATCATAGTGCAAAGAGTCTGATTCGAAAGCCAAACCCAAAAGATAATGTACAGTAAGTTCAATCGTAACAAGTAAACATATGGACAGTATAGGATGCCTTCCAACAAATTCTTCCTTCAATCCTTTGCTACAGCCATTATTAAACTACAAGTTTCCTGAAATTTCAAATTGAACATAGGTTTCCGAGCGCTTCATTTCATTATGAATATTTTTATAGATTTTGAACAAAGGGTGTTGTATGACTTCCTCCAATAATAATCATTCCTCAGTTTCCCTCCTGCACTTTCTAAGCTCTACTTACCCCTAGTAAGATCTCTTAAAGAGGATTTTCCCTCCATTTTTGATCAAAGGTAACAGGATAGATAAAATAGTGTTATTATTCTTGCCACTGATATTATTATCAATGTTGTTGTTATAAGTTGAATGACAATGTATTTTCTTCTAGCCCAACAAAATATAACTTTATTAAAGCAAAGTACCAAAGGATGCGGTTTGTTCATCGGCTTCCCTGCCGTGATGATGATACCTTGACTGCATTAGATCTTAGTCAGGTGAGGCTCAACTGTACATGACAGCTATAGTAGTTTGTCTGACAGACACACCTGAGGCTTAATTAGTATATGAACTGAGAAAATTTTTTGCTGTAGCTGTAAATGTCTTGGTGTGAATCATGAGTATTGTGAGAGTTTTTTGTATAATTACATTTTGTATAAAGTCTTTTACTAATTGTTGAAACAAATTTCAGGGTTCTAGGATGATTTAAACATTCAACCATTTAATGTATATAATTGTACCTGTGAGAGACATTTCTTTATTTTATAATAATTGAATACTGTTGATAATTAAAAGTTCTTACAGTGGAACAATCACTTTTGTTCTATGTTTAATGGCAATATTTTTAAACATGATTTGGTTCAATCACATTTGTTTGATTAAACACTATTGAAATAAGTTCTTTGATTTTAGCAACTGCATTCAAGTGTTAGAACAGGCAACTTGGAAACCAGTTTAAGACTATTATCACTAGGAGCCCAGCCAAATTACTTCCATCCTGTAAGTGTGTATACAAAAAGTTTTCATAAATTGTAGTTTAGCATTAAGTTGACATTTTTAAATGACATTAGTCCTGTCATTTTTTGCAATTGATTCAAGGCTGATATTAGATTAAACATTATTTTAGGTTTAGGTGAGAAGGGAATTGTTGTTTTTTTAACAGGAAGCTAAAACTTATTTCCTTAACTTTGTTTAGATTCTTCAAAAAATTTGAATAAAACTTGATTCCATGCTTTTAAACTCTTGCAAAGCCAAAGGTTCTTTCCCTATTTTCCTATTTTTTCCCATTTTCAAAACTCACAAAAAGTGTGCAGCCTAAAATCTTGAACAATATGATTTTTATTTTGTCCTGTTTTAAGATATTTAAGGACACTTTTGTTATCCTCTGGTAGCAGTTAAATCTGTTCAAATCTTGTTCTTGTATTTTAAGTTTTTCTATTGTTCCAGGAAAGAGGGAACACTCCCCTTCATGTTGCTGCTAATGCAGGACAAGCATATCAGGTTGAATTGTTGGTTGTCCATGGAGCTGACCCAACAATACCAGATGCCACTGGAAAGACACCTGCAGAATGTGCTGTGTGAGTAGTTTTAGTTAGTTTGTTGAAATGAAACTCAATAATGACTTTTCAATTGCAAACTTCTTCACTCAAGCATAAGCAGTTTTTTCTTAGCCAAGCAACATTACTATTTAAAAATTAAATGACAGTGTATTAATGTTGTTGTTGTACATTTGGCTAAGGATTTACACTAAAGCTTCAAGCCAAGGAAAATTGACTACACATGAAAAGCACATAAGGCTAGGGGTGATATGGGTTAATATCTTGAACTCCATGAGGTCAAAAGGTCTAATTTAGTTTTTGTATCATAAACTAGTTGGACAAAATAGCTAAGAATTACCTTAAATGTTTAAAAATAAGAGCCATTCCTAACAGAAAACAGGTGTCTGACCATGTGTAGGTATGGTACATGCAGCTATAGATGTAGAGGAGTTCATTAAGAGCCAAAGTAACATACAGTACAGTAATTTTGGTTATTTTAAATCTTTTTTACTAGTGAGGCTGGATACAAAGAAATCGCACAGAGGCTAATTGAAATCCAATTTGAGTTGACAGACAGACTTAGCTACTATCTCTGTGGTCGAAAACCAGGTGGGCCAATAGATTATTTCAATATGATATCAATTTACATTATGGAGCAAGTCCTGAGCAAAATTTATTTAGTTGGTAGCCATTATAGTGATAATAATATTACAAGTACAATAACTGATGATGATGATGATGATGACGATGACGATGACGATGATGATGATGATGACAATGATGACTTTGGTGATGATGATTATAGATAGACTCAAACATTTTGCTAGCAATTAGGTCTATTATTAAAGTAAACTTTCATTTATTTGATTTTTAAGACCACAAGAATGGGCAACATTTCCTCATTCCAATAATGGCAGACAGGTAATGGATTGTTGTTGTTAGATCAGTATAAGCAAATTCCCATGTACAAGGATATAGGCTCATCAGAATTGGTGCTTATTATTGGTTTCTGTGGTGTCAAACACAATAATGATAGTAACTCTTTCTGGTCCTCATAAAGTAAATCAATTTTTGCAGTAATGAATGTTGCATAAATGTTTAGATCTCATGAAAGCCAGTATTTGAGCCTGAGATTTGTTAGATGGGAGGCAAAAAGAAATTTTTTTTTCTATATGTTGCCATAGGACCATTGTAATAAGTATCAAACACAGCTGCAAATAAACAGATGAATATTACTGTTATTAAGATGACTTTTTGACAAATTTTGCAGCTTTATTTAGTCTTAATTTGTACAAAAACTATTTAAAACATTTGAGAGAAAATTTTAGACAGTTTTTAAGTAATTTTGCTAGAAAAATGTTCACATCATAAAGTCAAAGACATAGTGTACATTACATATAATTTGATATACAGTAGCTGCAATTATTTTCTGTTATACTGTAATTTTTAGTATTTCATTGTATTGTTTTTTCTCTATTTATTTGGATTTTTCAACTTACAGTTGTTTAGATCTTTCTGATGATGCAAAAAAAGCAAAACTGAAACTACAAGCTGTAAGTTTTATCCTCCTTATTATTAATAAGAGTATATTGTTTTGAAATTAATTATAGAGTTCAAAGATTTTAATGAATTGGAAAAATTTTGTCTTTGCTGAATATAAAGTTAGCATGCATGGTCACATTGTATATTCATGTTCTCACTAAATGAAAACAGCTAAGTGTAATAATGATGTAGGAAGTAAGTACAATTTATTTAATGGTTTTGAATGTTTAATTGCTAGAAAAATACAAAAACAGTGAACTTTGTTCTAAATGATGATTGGTAATGGTTTCTGTTCCTATAAATGAATACAGCTAAAAATATTCTCTGTTTAATTTGTGATTTTTGGTTTAAGTTCTTTAATAGGTGATTCCTATTAATCAGTGTATGAAACTGTTGATTTTAATGACCTTTTTAGAATAAAATAAATAGAACTATTTGTTAATATTAAATAGAATTTAATTTTTTAAATATATATAATCTACATAATAAATACTGCTTAAATTGACCTGCTCCTTACAGCTGTAGCTTCATAGATCAGTTTGGATTTAGAGCACTAGACCAGTATCACACTGGTCACAGGTTTTCAATTCTGTTGAAACCTGTGAGTCTTTTTTTGTAGGTATCTCCTTCCCAACTTTTTATCTGCAACTTTGTTGCTAAATAACTGTGGTAGAACCTCAACAATAATTGTCTGCTAAAATTCTTTAAATTTGAAAGTTGTTTATTTGTTTTAAATATTTTGTTTAAGAAATTACCAGTGATGCCTTAGTGTTCTGTCAAATCTCTCAATGTTTAATATACTGTAGTTGTTAATAATTGTTCTAGCTAAGCAATCACCTGTTTGAAGAGCTGGCCAGTGATGTTTATGATGAGGTTGACAGAAGAGAATGTGATGGAAGTAAGTTTTTATCAGAGGAAATCAGCATGTTATTTGTCTCTTTTTCATTGTCATGTTCTACCACTAACAGACTTCTTTAATGGTGCTTTGCTTTGTCAAAATAAACTTGTTGTGCGAGTCACCTAATTGAATATTCTATTATTAATAATAGTATAATATATTTTCCATTGTCACTCTCACTGAAAAAAATTGTTTTATGCCTGTTCTTATGTTGCACTTAAAAATTAAAAACAAATTTTAGAATAAATATAAATTTAAGAAAAAGGTTCATTATTAATTCTACAAGGCATTTGATCGATTCAAGATTTTTTTTCTTTATTTTAGTTTGGCTTGCAAACCAGAATCACAGTGCATTAGTCAGTGACACAACAACAGTTCCTTTCCTTCCAGTAAATCCAGCATTTTCCTCTACAAGAAATCAGGCAAGATATTTTTTCCACACTGCTGTGTACAATTTATTAATTATTATTGTCTATGTGGCTTATTGTAGTTCTACTTTTGTTTCAATTTTTTAGAATGTTGACTTAAGAAAAAAAAATAAGGCTTAGATAATCTGAGTTTTAAATTTTTTATTTTTTTGAACCAGTACCATAATAGTTTCTGTACTTTGCATGTTTTCTGGGGAGGGGTGATTGACTCATTGCGGGAGGGTCAGTAGTTTTCTGTAGGGGTAATTAATAGTGAAAAAACATGATTGAGAAAGAAATGGAAATCAATTTCAAGCATTTAAATGTTGTTTTTATTCAAAATATTCAACCCTTCCCGAGAGTTGTGTTGGGACCCAAAACCTCTTGCTTGGTAATCAGAGGTCATACCATGTTGCACATGAACCAGGATCAAATATGATGCTTGACCTTTGGAGGGTACCTAGGGTGTGCGGGGTAAGGAAGTTAAACAAATGAGAGGGGGTCGAATATGGTGGATATGCAGGGTCAGTGTTCCTGTCCGCTGTTTTAAGTCAAAGTTTAGTTCTACATTCCTAAAATGTTTAGCTTTTATTATTTGAAGGTTATTACAGTCTGTAGTAAGACTTTGCTTATAAAAAAAAATTGAAAAACAACCTTGAGTTTCAAAAATGATTGCTGTGGGTTAGCTGACAAAAAAGTAATAGTCAGTCAAAAGAGCAATTTTGTTGTTTTGTACTCAGTTCCATATTCCTGATATGTATTAGTAAATTTCCTAATAAATCTTATTCAATATTTTAAAAAAATTGAAGTAATTTGATGACTGCGTTTTTACACTTTCAAACACTTTCATTTCAGGGAAGACAAAAGCTTGCTCTTTTCAATGCTCAGGAATTCGCAACATTGATTATGGATATTTTGAATGATGCACGTCGAAGGCAACAGGAATCCAACCCTGACTTGACAGAAAGTATGGTTTCAGTTGAAAAAAACAGTGTGCAACCAATGGTCATTTGGCATAGTCAATCATTAATTTGTTTATTAGTTTAATCCTTCTGTTTTTTGTTCATTCATTCAATTAACATTCCATTTACCCTCTGTTAAGACACCCTCTGTAAACAGCAGTGCAAATAATGAAATATAAAACATATAGTTTAACAAACACAGTATTGCATTTATTTGCAGTCACAACTATATGCCACTAAGGCAACAATTTCTGTGAGTAACTATTATATCATATATACTAGGAATAATTTCACTATAGCTGCCATGCCTTTATTAATGTACTAAGATTTGATATCCTTTTAGAGTGATTTTGTACCCACCTTCCTATATCCAAAAACTTTCCCACCCAGTCTGATCTTTAGCCTTGTGGTAAGCTTCAAAAATTACCTGATACCACCTTATAGCCTTGGTGACAGCTCAAAAATTACCCAATACAATATGCATGCCTAGTGTTTTGAAATCGGGATCATTTCGCCTACTGTGTGTGCATGATATTTTCTTTTTTTTCCGTTCAATTCCATATATATATATGCACCTGGGCCCGTTTGTTCAAAGACTGATTAGCACAAACCCAGGAATAAGTTTTAATCCATGCTCTTTTTTCTTACGATCGATAAACTGACTTGGCTTGGAAATTTATGGTTTTAAAACATGTTTGTATTGTTGGAAATTCTAAGCAGTGTTTGTAAGCAAAGTAAACCTTTCTTTGTACAGAAATAACCGTTTGAATTTTTCGTTAACCCAGTGTTAAAGTTAACCCGCTTTTGAACAACTCAACCGAACCCTGGTGGCTACTATGATCATTAATTAAAACATTCAATATTCAGATTTAAAACTTTTGGCAATCTATAAGTTAAGCTGCCTGACAAATGATATTTGCACAGTTTCAGATTATCCTGCTAGTATTTTTCCAATTGAAGAGGACAGAATGTCCCATGATTATGATGAAGTCCAAGCAGATGAAGAGGATGGCTCAGTTAAAGTAGATTTAGAGGTTAGCATGGGATTTTAAAATACCTGAGTATGAGTTCTGCTTGGTAGGTGTAAGATTTGAAACCATACTTGACGGAATAAATGAATTGAACAACATTCTAATATCTGTGCTAATAAAGGGGTATATAATAAAAATACCACTTGATAATAGTATAAGGAGAATACACAATCTGTTTTTGGTCATTTACTTCAGTCTATGGTTATCATCCAAAATTTTTGAAACATCTAGTTACTTTTATTTGTTGAAAGTTCTACAATTTTTTGGTGTAACTACAATCATCTTTAAAATAATATGTTTTATTGACTTTGAGAGACACAAAACTAAAAATTACATGCTGTGTGAAGAAAGTTGCTCAAAAATGTAACAGGTTTAGTGTCTTATAACTGCTGTGGCCATGAAGAAGGTTGCTTTTACTGTTACTCTTTGTCTTTTTCATCTAGTTTGTGCTGTTTACTTATAGTTTTCATTAATTTATTAATAACCTAATCTAATAGTTAAAAATACTAACACCACTAACAAGCTTAATAAATTTCATTTGGTATTTCTTTAGTATTTTATAACATGTTTTTTTTTGTTAATGCATGCCTTATCTATATTCCAATTCATTTAAACAGCAGCAAATGCATGTGGAAGATTTGCTCTCAAACATTCAGAAACCTTTTATAGAAAAGGTAAGCCGAGAAGCCTTGCATGCCCAGCAGCTGACTTTTATGTTAATGTTTAATTTAATTTAAGCTTCAATTTGTTTTTAAAACTCATCTTGTAGTTGAGAATTTATTCTCAAAAGTGGCCTTGTTTTGAAGTGTTACAGAAAAGGAAATTGGGAAACTTAATTGGTGATGAAGTTGTTCTTGCTGATGATGATGATGTTGTTGATGATGGTGATGAAGTGGATGTCAGCAATGGCAATTAGGTGGATGAAGTCCATGGTGGCAGTGACACCAAAATTAGTGATACCTAGTAAATGGATATAAAAATATGGCAATGATTTTAATAATTTGCAATGTCAGTGTAGAAATTGGTAACAATTATGTAATAATTCATAAAAAAATTCGGAAGTTGTGTCTTAAGTCGTTAATTTGTTTACCTTAAATGAAGTAAATGCTAAACAGTTCTAAAGATATAATGATTATTGCATGATAATACTGATGATCTTATATATCATTATGATAGTAATTGACTATGTTAAACACATTACAGCAGCTCTAGAGCAGGTGTTTTAAATTAAATTGTGTTTGCTCAGTAAGAGTTTCTATTGTAAAAATGTCTTTTTAGTCATATTTTAATTTAAGAAACTTTCCTCCTTTCCCAAATGAACCTTGATTTTCAGGTAGCCTTGAAACTTTTACCAGTTTAATTTGATACTGAAATGAGTGTTTTGGCTTATTACTCAAAACAAATTAATTGAACTAGGTTAATTTTCAGGACAGGGCAACTGGGAAAAAGTTTTGAGAAGATATAGAATAACTAAATCTAAAACAAAGAAAGAAATATCAGTTAATAAACAAAAGATTTTTGTGAGTACTTATGCTGGAATCCAAAATTTTCAACTCATCTTCTGAGCCATTGTCAGTGGAAATTTTGAGGCCTGGGTACTCTTTCACAGTAGATCTAAGAAAGAAAGAAATAGTTATTAGAAATAAGAGAAGAACCTGTTTCCAGATTATATCAATATTTGGAATTTACATTTGGAATTTTTGTGTAAATATAGTTGAAAAAGAAAACTAATATATTGCAGAAAAAATCTCACAATCAGCAGTTTCTAAGGTTGATGAGGTGCTTTTGTGTTAAACAAAATAAAGTCAAAACTGATATAGCATATATACTGTATTAAAGAAAGTAAGACAGGAACAAAAACAGTTTAAATTTGGATATTAATCTTCCATTAAATTTATTAATATGTTTTTATGTTCAAAAGATCCTAGAAGAAGCAGATTTGTAAGACATTTAAGAAAAAGGACAAAATTTTTTTGTTTTGTAGACATGTTTTCCTTGATTTTATAGAGGTCTTCTTTAACTTGCGAAGGTCTCCGATTGTTACTTCATATTTATCTGCAATGTTGTGTAGTAAATTTCCAAAAGATCAAAGAAGAAGCAGATTTGTAAGACATTTAAGAAAAAGGACAAAATTTTTTTGTTTTGTAGACATGTTTTCCTTGATTTTATAGAGGTCTTCTTTAACTTGCGAAGGTCTCCGATTGTTACTTCATATTTATCTGCAATGTTGTGTAGTAAATTTCCAAAAGATCAAAGAAGAAGCAGATTTGTAAGACATTTAAAAAAAGGACAACATTTTTTAGTTTTATAGACATGTTTTCCTTGATTTTAAAGAGGTCTTCTCTAACTCATATGTTCACCAGTTAAATTACTGCTTTTGTGAACCTACCTTTTTCAGGGTACCATTACAAGTTTCCTTGCTGAAGACACTGTGCCAGTGCAAAAATATGTGGAGACAAAAAAAGCACTTGATAAATCCGAGGTAATCTGAGAACATTTTAGAGGTTGAAAAAAGTAAATCTGGACTGACTTTCCCACTACCCCATCCCCCTTCCTAAGCCTCTCTTTCCCACTACCCCATCCCCCTTCCTAAGCCTCCCTTTCCCACTACCCCATCCCCCTTCCTAAGCCTCTCTTTCCCACTACCCCATCCCCCTTCCTAAGCCTCCCTTTCCC
>JAOEHV020387789.1:0-10816 GCA_025447995.2 Isaurus tuberculatus | reverse complement strand
GCTCATTCGTGTTCACTCGGCTCATTCGTGTTCACTCGGCTCATGCGTGTTCACTCGGATCATTCGTGTTCACTCGGCTAATTCGTGTTCACTCGGCTAATTAGTGTTCACTCGCTCATTCGTGTTCACTCGGCTAATTCGTGTTCACTCGGCTAATTCGAGTTCACTCGGCTCATTCGTGTTCACTTGCTCATTCGTGTTCACTCGGCTCATTCGTGTTCACTCGGCTCATGCGTGTTCACTCGGATCATTCGTGTTCACTCGGATCATTCGTGTTCACTCGGTTAATTCGAGTTCACTCGGCTCATTCGTGTTCACTCAGTTCATTCGTATTCACTCGTGCCTATTCGCGTTCACTCGTGCATGTTCGTGTTAACTCGTGTTCACTCGTTAGTACTTCAAGTAATGGTTTCAAAAAAACTTTAGGTTTTATATTAATTCCAGAAACTTGGGTTGACAAGAAATTCAGTTCATATGTAAATATAACTACAAAGGCTAGGCTGTAAGTCAGTCAACTGTGCCGCAATCGACTTGGTTTGTTTAATTCAGTTTTTAATTTTATTTTGTCAAAATCTTGACAACTGTTTCAGCTCTTGCGTGACCTAGAATAAACAGTTACCAAAGATTATGAAAAACATCAATCTGATTGAAGACACATGCGATTTCGCTCGCTCCCAGATCATTAGTAGTTTATTTACACTCTTTTTACACCAAGAAACTACAGTTTCAGTGTTTACTCAATTTTTATACATTTGACGCATTTTTCTTTCTATTTACAATTCTTTAAACTCAGTTTCTAATATGCAATTCAAATTTTTAAACAGTATAAAATCTCTATCTCTATTTGATTGACGTTTCGGAGAGTCAATTATCGGCGTTTTTATAAAACTGAATATTTGTTAATGATTATGGAAAAACAGTATTCAAAATATACTAAAAATTCTTATATTGTTGAATTTTTACGATGCAACGTACTGCATTTTAAGTTTGGAATCTATTAGAATCTGATTTTATCAACTGTATAAGGCAAAATAAAAAGTTCTTGTGGCGTTTTAGACAAAGCCCAATATCAACTCAGTAATTTGTAGGACACCGCACTTTTTTATATCGCTACTGAAAACAGTTCGAAACTTCAAAGAAGTACTAGTACATAACATAGATACAACTTAAGCCTTTGAATTTACTTTTACAGTAAATTCTAGGTGTAATTCGGCGATGACAGTTGACACATTTACAATACAGCATTTGTTAATGGCCATGTAATGACCAGGAACCGAGCAAACAATACATAACTATCTATTTCCTGCTAAGAATCTTGAATCAAAAAACGAAGCCGAAAGAACATCGAGTGTGTTCTCTCGTAAATGCATTTGCGTAAGCAATAACTTAAAATCACTTAAAATGCGTGGTTTTTGACGAAAAAGTCTAATTATAGTTTAGCAACTAAACTAGCGTGATTGTTTTCCCTCACGAAACTAGTTTTAAGTCCGTGGGGGAGTTTTCGCCCTTAAATAATTTCGTGCCACTTTCTTTAGTTAATCTTTTCTTTCTTTCTAGTGAAGTGTTAAATAAGATCTTTTCTAGAATTTTTAGTCTGGCAATTTCTGCTTTTGACGGCAAATCGTTCTTATTGTTGTTTTGTTCGCGTTTCTTTTGATCAGCAAGATCCATGTTGTTTAGTTCAATTTCACAATCTCTTAAAATTTTCAACGTGTTTTCTTCCATTTCTTCTAATTTTTTCGTCAGTCCACAACTCGATGACTCCATTGCAGCTACATTCAGCTTTAATCTTTGTAGCTCCAACTCAAAATCTTCAAACTCTTTTAGTTCCCAAGCATTGTGTTCATCGCTCAAAGTTCTCCCTTCTAATTGTTCCAAGTCCAAAGAACATGTGTCTCCTGAATCCGATAAGCTTAATGAATCGTCTTCAGCAGTTGCGATGGGAGCCGTTAAGTCTGACAGCAGTTCATCAATCATATCTCTATCGTTTCTAACTTGTTCTCTCGATTTTCTTGAGGTTTTCTTTTCCCGTGGTGGAATATAATGAATCTCCTCTAAGCTACCAGACCACCGCACAGATTTTCTATCTTTGTTGTTTTCGCCATCAGGGTTTCGTCTTTTCAAACAAGGTGAAAGCGGTTTAAAATGCGGGTTTACTCGCGGTAAAACCATTTTAGCTGAGGAACCCACTTTCAAACTGGAGTTTCCGATAAATTGTGTAACCTTACTGACTGCCGCCAAATCACTTTCTGATAGTCCGATCAAAACACACTGATCTATATATCCGCGAATTAATTCGTCATCTTTATTTTTGGAAGTTTCTAGAAAATGTTGACAAAACGCAACGCTGGCATTGTCAATAAAGTGCATTTCCTTTTATGTAAGGCTCATTTTCTATTGAATTCCACACCCATCATATGGTAATGAAGAGCGGAAATAGGCCACGGGTGAAAAAGCATTCAAGCATAATAGAAAAACAACGTTGTTTTTAAAACAAATCACAAATGCACCAGGAACGACAAATAAAACTCGTGATACGAATTGTAAATTTCGGATGATCGTGACTTCAACACAGCTGGGGGTTTCAAAACGTTCTTTAAATAAAATTTTCAAGATTTCGTTTAACTGGTTTAACAAAGCTGTACCTCAAAACTCGAGGTTCTTGGACGCGACCTTGACTTAAAAGACCTTAAAAGCACCTGACTAAATTTGCTCCATCCACGTTCACCAAAGCAAAATTGAAATTAATAACGCTATTTTATTTATTTTTTGCACAAACAACACGTTTTTTCAAAATAAAAAGTATATTAAATAATTCGAAAAACGAGGTTATAAAAGAAAACAAATGTAGATACATGATTTTGATAAAATCAAAGATAAGTAATTTTGTCGTTTCGTTTGGCAAAAGGATGCGGGTTTCAAAACTGCAATATCCGTTTAACGTGACACTGACCAAAAGTAACATTTTTAAGTACAAATGACTTTCAAAATTGGTAATATTGATGGCTTTTTGAACAAATCTTAGAGGAACTGTAGAGATGCAAATCATTTGCTTATTTTGGATGAAGTAATTTTATGACCTTATAAATATCGAGATCTAATCCATTGTACTGAAACTCACGAAGCCATTAAAAATATTACTTCATATTGCACAGAGCGTTTGCTAAATAATAGAGTAGGACCGATCCCTCGGTTATTATCGTGCGATTTGCTAACGGTATTTTCCCGCCACTAGTTTTTGATAAAACAATTGAAACAGGACTTGCTTTGTAACGATGGAACAAAATGTTTTAAAAGTGATATCTGCTTTCGTGACAGCTTTTTAGTATTAGTTTGAGTACTTAGAAATATAATGGAAATAACTTTTTGTTGAAAATAAAACATGTGGGCTTTTTAACGAACTGATATTATATTTTAGAATGGCTCGTTTTAAATTTGGACAAGAATATTGATCGTCGATCTTGTTATCGTGTGGTGCGCCCACAAACTTTGTCTGAGAAGCCAAATTCTTCGTATTTCTATCTATTAAGAGACAATGTTAGCGGTTTCACGTGCAAAATCAAATTAAAAGTTTTTGATTTATTCACATCTTGATCTTTGAAAATTATTCAAACAAAAATAGGATATTTTCTAGCTAAAATCAAAATGATAAAAACCTCTATGACACGCACTATTTCTTTTTAATAAATTATTATTATTATTATTTTATTCGCTTACACGAAAGTTCCAGCATCGTTTTTGGCCGAAACAAATGTAAAAATGTATGCGAATCAGGATTAATGTGCGCTTGGATGAATTTCTGTATCACGAGGAGAAAAAGCGACAAAAGGAGAAAATAGAGAAAGAGTAATGTCATTGTGCAAACCTAGCCGAAAAAGATAAATTCAAAAATATGTGACCATGTCAGTAAACCAAACAACCTTAAGTATACATAAACGTCATGATTATATCAGCTTTATCTTATCGTTTTCCTTTGGAAAAAGAACAACGACAAAATTTATGAAGAAATGATTTTTACTCTAAAATTTGCAAAAAGGATGAACGAACTAATATTGATAATGCTGATTCACAAACCGTCGTAAGAATGTTTGTTAAGCGAGCTAGTTAGATTCGGCTGATTTTTGTTTTTTACAGCCATTTTCATTCACACGTGCAGTTTGCCTACGTCATACTTGGCCGGTTTTTGGTGGACGTCAATCAAAAGCCTTTCGTTTAAAGCCAGCTAAGCTTCTGACGAGATCCGAGTCAAAGTTTGATCGACGTCTACCAAAAGCCGAGTACAATGTCGGAACATACTACGTGCAAATGAAACACGTTGCAAGTATTTTTAATTAAAAAAATGTAACTTGCAACATGGTCTTTTGGCAAAAGACCGAGAGGACGGAAAAGAATTGGATTCTTAAATCTAATAAAGAAAGGAACATATGGAGAAATGAAGAGAAGGGCAGAGGATAGAAATGTATGGAGAAGATGGATGCCAGAATTAGGACCTGTCGCAAGACAGAACACTGATAACTAACTAACTTGCAACAGGATATCCTTGCATCCCCAAGCATGCGTTAAAAATTGGTTCATTACTTTCTTTTAGCACGATATGAACTTGGTACACTTGATATATTGGCCTTTATACTTCAACTAGTATATATAGAAATCCGGTTCATTTGAACATTAATCTAAAAGAGTCATTTAAAAAACGTTGCATTTAAAAGTGACCAATAAAACAAATTGAAGAATATCATTCCGGTGCATCGTTTCGCGATTCTGAAGCATCAAAGTAAAACATTTTACAATTGTTTTCGGAATGTTTACGTCATCATGTTTGCGTCACTGTTTTACATTCTTAGAATGGCACAAAAATGGTTTCTAGAAAACCGCACCGCGATTATCGTTAAGAGTTTTAAAAAATGAAAGGTATAAAAGAAAAAAAAAGAAAAGAGAAAGACGAGTAGAAAATAAAGAAAAAGATAACTGATGATGCTGGTGGTGATTATGATAGTGATGATGATGATAATAATGATTGTGATGATGATTTGATGATAATGATGATGATGTTGATGATATTGATGATGACGATGATGGTGATGATGTTGATGATAGTGGTGATGATGATGATGATAATGATGTTGATGATAGTGATGATGATGGGCACAATGATGGTGATAACAACGGGGCAGACGGAGATGACGATGGAAATATAATAATGATAACGTTGAAGACGACAACAACTACAATGATAATAGTGACATGATGTTGATGGCGATGATGTGTTGATGATAACGGTAAGGAAGAAATTGCATTGTAGGCGTAAGATAAATTTCCTTCAAACAGTGAAAATGAATTGTTTTGTATATTTTAAAAACGTTCGAAAAGACACGTCGAGCATATATTTTACTCAGTGTGATTTCAAGCACTTTTCAACGTGCCTATGAAAAACCAAAAGGCAAAGAATATGAACTATTCTTTAAGTGGCTCTTTCATTGACGGTCGAACTATTAATAATCAACAGATTATTCTTTAATTATTCTCCCCTGCTAAAAAACTTGCTGACGTTGAGAGGAATTTCATAAGTGGTATGCTATAAACCACTAAAATTAACCAAATGCGAAAGGACAACAAACATTCAAACCATTTCCTAACTTTAAGAAAATATTTTTGGCCTCCTGCTGTGTGTTTAGATTATTTACGTAATAAAAAAAAATAAACAGAAGAAATAAGAATGAATTCTTTACAGGCTTTCATAAACATAAGAAGAAAATGTATTTCTAGGACCCTCGTTGCGGGAAACTTAAATCAGGGGTCAGTAGCCAAGTTTCTAACAAAATTGGACTTCTTACTAAAAAAAGTTTCTTAAGTTTTGGGTGTACAAATCGGTTTCATAAAACTTGAAGTTAACTTCAATTGGCCCCCCAAATCTAGACACAAACAAATCTTTGGGTGTCAATAAGAAAAGGACTCTACAAATTCAAAATAAAAACATTTATCGAACAGGAAATTTTCCACACAAAAATGTTGTGGGTCCACTGGCTTCTTGAGAAACAAACAAACTCTATTGATTATTTAAAAGATATAGCAAAGAGTATTGGAAAGCTGTAACAGTTTTATTTTGGTTCAAAACGGTTGACTAGTCGAGTTTCTTATAAATGAGTTTCATATTGAAGAAAAGAGTGTATTTTAATTTGTACATTGAAAATATTTTTTGATATTAATAAATAAATTTGGTGAACAACATTCTGAAAGGTTATCAATTCGTTGCAATGATATTGGCTTCAGTTTTCGGTTGCCAAACCACAAAGGATCTAAAACAAAGGTTTTTATTCTACAAAGGAATAAAGCAAAACTTTTTAAGCGCTTACGTCTCAGAAAAATTTCTGCGGTTAGAATGTTATAACCATGGTAATTTCCAGAAATATTATAATTTGGGTAATTCCCATTTCTCGAATATTTCTGCATGAATAGGAAAATTTTTTGTGACTATACTGACGTCAGGTTCATAAAAAGTATAATCGCTTCCTCTGGAATTATGTCGTGAAGAAAATGAAAACAATTCAGTCTAACAAAGTGAAATGAAACAAACTAAAGTGAAATAAAATAAAAATTAAAATGGAGTGTGAAACAAAATAAGATGAAGTGAGACAAAATAAAATGAAACGTAACAAAAAATGAAATAAAACGAAACGAAATAAAATTAAAATGAAACAAATGAAATAAAACAAAATGAAATGAAATAAAATAAAATATTAGACATAAGTTCGCTATAAAAGTAAAAGTTATAAAAATATATTAAGGCTTTAGAATTTAAAATAGGTTAAAAACACCTAACGTTTTCGACAAAAATTTTGCACCCTGAGGATGACAATTTTTGTCGAAATCGTTAGGCGTTTTTAACCTATTTTAAATTCTAAAGCCTTAATATATTTTTATAAAATAAAATATTAATCCAATTATTTTTCATAATTTGGGATAACCTAGTATTCAACGCAAGAAACCGGGTGATTTTCAAATCAAGTAATATAGAAATAAACGCCTAAAGAATTTTTAAAAAAATAATGATTTTTGACTATGAATTAACGCTTAGCTGAATGTTCGTGATGTGAACGTGATTATGGTGAGATTTTAATCTTAAAAGATAAGGTTTTCAAAGCTAAGTACATATATACATACATACATACATATACTTTATTTTTCCTCGAAATTTTCAGAGTAGCTGTACAGCTAATATCTTCGAGTATTTTAAACAAAAACACAACACATTAAGAATCCCAACTGGCAGGAGGCAGACCAGTTGGCTATTTACAAAGCGTGGTGGATTTGACTTTGAGATTTACCCGAAGACAAATCCAACTAGTGGTCAGAGCGGGACTTGAACCCGGGTCAACCGCATTCAAGTCCGGCGCGCGCCCTGACCACTAGGCCACGCTTGCTTATAGAGTGTTTTCACATGACGTCATAGCGGCCATATTGGTGTACCCTCAACAAAAGAATTCTGATTATTTCTTTTGTTCGGGACACCAACATGGCCGCCCTGTCTATTGTCAATTGTGTCTCTTGGGATTGTGTGCAAACGCTCTATTGCATAAAAGTTACTGTTTCACGAGGACAAAAAATCTTTTTATCAAAGTAGCTAACGTTCCAGTTTAAGGTGCCACTAGTCAAATTTTTGCATGCTCTTTTTTTTACTCAATCGAAAGAATAGATATGTAATAGGCAGCTGGCCAAATATTTTTTTTTAAATTTGAAGGTCGAGAAGTAGTTTAATTTCGTACATGAAGTTCGACTTTTTCTGTCCGTCATTATTCAAGGCGGATTCACTTTGGTGATATTGCAAAAAGTAGATATGACGTCACTCCCTCAACTCATGTCAAAGCCAGCAAAGGATAGAAGTCACATAATACAAAAAAACAAAAAACAAAAAAAAAACAGGAAATAAACCTGGTCAAGGTCACTTTTTATAGAGGAAAAATTATAAACATAATTCTCTAGTTTCATCTGTTTTCAGTTCCAAAATACTGCATTTTAAAGATTTGAGGTGGTCAGAAATAAATATTTGAAATGTTCCACCATTTAACTGGAACATGAAGAAAAGCAGAAACGGTGGTCAAAACTTAAATTTTGAAAACAAGTCTTCAGTTTCAATAAAATACTAGTTCATAATGCCAACAGTAACGAGCATTAAACGAACAATATTTTTTATCACGGGAAGTTTTAGGGTGTGTTTACATGATATCGGATCGAGTTTCGATCCGGAATGAAGTTTTTCCAATTTCTTTATTCCCCCTCTTGTAGCTCTGCATTTGAGTGCACAGTGTTTACATGAGTCCGGAAGGAAAGTGAAGTCATTCCGGATCTAGTTCGCACCTGGTTCTCGTTCCGGATCGAAACTTTCATTCCAGTGCGAGATCCTATCACGGAATCACGTAAACGGAGATCGAAGTTTATTCCAGAACAAGACCAATCTCGGAAACTCGTAATGGCTGCCAAGAGCAATATGTTTTTTCTTTGAAAATTTATTTTGGGTTTGAAAGTGGTAAAAACTAACTGTATCAGCTCGTTTATCATTGTGAGAGATGCCACGAAGAAAGCGCGGTGGGCAATCTCTCGAACGCCCGCCATATTTCATTTTCTAGTCAGAAATGTGTGTGCTACAACCATACGGCATTTCATTTCTACTATGTAAACGTAGAATGAACCCCAATTCGATCCGGTATCATGTAAACACACCCTTAGAGTATTAGATACTTTTCCATAATCTTTAGCTATGTTATTTACATCCCAGTTCCCAGGGCTTTTACCAAACTACTCCGCTCAAGCTTAAGGAAAGACCTGGGTACAAGGTCGAGGTATTTGAGTTTTATTGTCAAGGATTTTATGACAAAATTGCTGCATACTAAATTTTTAAAAACAATTTTTAAAACTTAACTGAATTGAAGAAATCTCTTTTTAAGCAAGCGCTATGATAAGCACATTTATGTAATTCTATTAGTGGAGATTGGTTTCAGAATCCTAACAAGAAAAGACGCAAGATTGTAGTTATAAGTGTTCACCGAAGAAACGATTGGACGAAAAGGATCCGGACAACCAGGTTTATGAACTTCAGGAAGACCGTATAGAATTCCATGTCTCGAACCGGAAGGCATTATTTCTCGGAGTATAACATCATCGATTATACCATCACGTTTTAGCTTGCGAACGTAAGTAATCAAACTGTTCTCTCTAGTTTTAGTAGGGTTTCTTGTAAGTCTTTTAAATTTTGATTCATCAGAGATTAATGGTTTCATTTTCTTAAGATAGTCAAGCTTGTTTACAATAACAATCCCGTTTCCTTTGTCAGGTTTGGTGATAATTATGCTATCGTCCTTCCTTAATTATCACCAAACCAAGAGACAAGCCCCGAAGGCGCGAGTTCTCTGGGGGAGGGGAGTCCGGGGGTATGTTCCCCCGGGAAATTTTGAACAAAATTTGCGTGAATAAAACACTTTTTGATCACTCTATGTGATGGAATATAAATTTTTTTACGCACAAATAATTTTTTTTTCTTAAAAGATATAAATTACTGGGTGAGGGGGGAGCCACGGCCCCCACTGCTTCGAGGTCCCTGTTCGACTAACTCTAATTTCATACGTTCTTATGTTCCCTGGATAAACCAAAATAGTTGTCCAGTCCTCTCTCCTACAACTAGTTTCCACGCCCCAATAGTTTATAGTTTGGTCATCTGACGTCACAAACTAAGATGGCGTCCCTGTGGTTAAAAATAATGATATTGATCTGTTATGTTGTTTACGTGTTTTTGGAATTTTAAAAAAACTTCCGCTTGTTTGAACAATGTAAAAAGCTTACACAAAAATAGCAATATTGGAAGTTATTATTGATAAACTAATACATAGCATCTATGTTATAATATATCTTCTAATCGACAAAACTGTCAAAAAGGATATCTTTGGCTTTACATCTGATTCATGTTTTATATACAAGCAAACCGGTTACTTAAGGTTAAGGCTTCAAATCGGCTTCAAAACTATTAAACTTGTTTAGCGCCCCAGAGAGTTTTAATGGCTTCATCAAAGAATATTACAAAAATGAAATTTATTACAAATGAATAAACCTAAAGCTTATTCATCCACTCTTTTGTTCTCTACGTTTTGAACCAAATGAAGAAACCCTATAAAGTGATCATTCATTTTGTTTGTCTTGAAGAGTAGAAATGATTGATGTTATTCATTCTAACTTTTGAACCAGTTGATGAAACCCTATAAAGTGATCATTCGTTTTGTTTATCTTGAAGAGTAGAAATGATTGGTGTTATTCATTTTAACCACTTAATCATTCCTTTTCTTTCTTGCTTTCTTTCTTTTCTTTCCATCCATTTTTGTTTTGTTCATATTGATCATTAACTTAAATCATCCTTTTTTACTTACTCACGGTCTTGTTCACCCATCTGTAATTAACCAGCTAATTGGTTGATATTGATTGCTTTTAATATTCAAATCATCGTTCCTTCGTTTTTTATTTCTAACCGTTACTCTCCTAACAATTTCACTCGTTTTTAAAAGTTTCAAAACTAAAACAAACGTCCGTTCTCATTCAGAATGAAGGTAAAGCAATAATTTCTTCAAAAAACTTGCAAGAAGCGATCGAGTACTGATTAATATTGAAGTTTTTTCTAAGACTTAAGAAAACCTTGAAACACTTACTAATTCGTCGCCATTAAAATCTTGTAGAAAAGGTAGCCATTAGTACCTCAACATTATAGCATCTTTTTTTGTTCTTATCGCTGGTATGATTGAGTCGGATAGATCAAAACATAACCCAAATGCAATGA